>JASCZW010002021.1:0-131267 GCA_034211315.2 Aedes japonicus | reverse complement strand
TTTCCCCGGAAAGGCCTTTCTGTAAAAGGTTTCCTTGGTGCCTCGAGTGACCAATAACATTTTCAGAAGAAAACCCTGGGAATACGGGCAGCAACATCCATGAAATTTCTCCAGAAGGATATTTTTAATAAAGGAGTGATCTTAGACTATATTTTGGATAAGGGAGTGATCTCAGACGCTGCGAATCAAAAACACACCCTAAAAGGAGAGAGTCCAATGTGCGCCTCAAAAACAGAGTGCACACAATAAATCGCTAGAATAACTATCACAAGCCATCACAGTGGTACATGAGCGCTTTCCATACGTCATCTTTTGCCTGTTGAGGTGGCGGACTTGTATGTGCCTCGACCTACCCGGTAGTGGTATGGTAGGCAAAGGATGACGTCCATGGTTCGAGTACCACTAGACCCATGCCCTTTCGCTCAATGTTTCAAACATCTGTTCTATTTCCAACCTGCCGTACACTGACGGAACTTTCAACACTTTCTCTTCATATCTTTCATTCTAGCAAAAAAACATTAATGTGCACTTTTGGTGCCTCATGGTGATGAGCGAACATCTCCTTCTACATAATAATCGTTACTCCACGCACGGAGAATACATAACATAACAATTAAAGTATGTATTTCTCAACATTAAGTGGCCATCTGATCATTTGTTTTCGGACCTGTTAGGCTCCAGTGAGGCCTTGAGTGGCCATTAACATTTTAAAAACGAAACTCTGGCAATATGGGTTTCAAAATTCAAGAAATTTCTCCAGGAAGCAATTTTTCAACGTTTTGGGCCATCTAAGGATTTATTTTACGGCCCATCATTCCGGGGCAGATTTCCGTTTGGCCTGGAATGGTCATGAACATATTTAGAAGGAAACCCTGGTAATATGGGTATCAAAATTCATAAAATTTCGCCAGGAGGATATTTATCAACGTTTAGTGACCATCTGAAAATTTGTCCTCGTACCTGCCATTTTGGAGCAGGTTCCCGTGGAGCTTCGAGTGGCCATGCATTTTTTCAGAAGGAAAACCTGGCAATATGGGTTTCAAAATTTATTAAATTTCTTCAGTAGGATGTTTCTCAATATTTTGTGGCTAATTTTGTTCAACGTCACTCGAGACCTGAAGGGAACCTGTTCCGGGATGACCGTTCCGAGATAAAATTATCAGATAGCCACAAAACGTGCCACAATAGTCAACTGGGGAAATTTCATGAATTTTGATACCAATATTGCCAGGGTTTCCTTCAAAGTTTGTTTCTGGCAACTTAAGGTCCCAAGGGAACCTGTTCCGGAAAAACTGGTTTGGGGACAAACCATCAGATGGCCACAAAACGTTAAGAAATATCCTACTGGAGAAATTTTTAAAATTTTGATAGCATTTTGCCAAGGATTCCTTCTCAATATGTTCATGGCCATTTGAGACCCTATGGGAACCTGTTACAGAATGGCCGTTCCAGGTACAAGTCGGCATATGACCCACAATGGTATAGAAATAGTTTGTAGGAATAATTCCAAAGATCCGGAAAATGCAATTGAAATTCCCAAATAGTGTCCACAGCCCTGAAAATCCGGATTTACGGGAACCAGATAAATCCAAACGGACATGACATTGATAATATCCATGAAGCGGGTGAGTTTTTGAATCTAAAGGTGTCAAAAGGATTAAAATTGGACAATAATTGCCAGAGGTTAGCACCTATTATGCTGAAAATAACTTGTCTTGCATATCGTTCTCAGAGATAATTAGTGAGTGATTGATTTTCCTACTCTCTTCATATCACATTCTCCAGCAGTCATATTACAAACGGTCAAATGAGATCAACCTGTTTGTGAGTGACACAGTATTTGACCATCATTCGTTTGTTCCAATGATCATGGGAAGATGATGATCATAGTCTTATAACCGTCATGAAAATGCACAGCACTGGGTAACATTCTAGGTGCATGTGAGATTTCAGAATGGTTCGACGGAAGCATATGAGAGATCATTCCCGATGAGTTTCCACTCGTTTACTTCATTCCATCACGTTTACTTATAAAAGACATGAAACATATTATTACGTGCTACATTTGAGAATACCAGGGTAATGATCCCCATCGCATCTTCAAGTGACCATTACAAGCTGTCCATTTGGTTAAGGCACTTTTGAACGTTGATAAACAGCCTATTCACACATAAAATCTGCCGCGGACTAAGCCGGCAGAAAGTGCCCATACCCCTTTCTGAATCGAAGAGCAGGGCATATATATGTTGCCTATTTATATACATAAATTCAAGTCAGTTAGACAAAATTTTATTACTTTAGTCTAGTATGACAAAAGTTACGCAAGTTTAAAAGTGTCACAATACTTATCGACTCACCCTTTATACTTTTATTGGTATTTAAAACGGTCGTCTGCGAAAAATTCTAGACTGCATAGCAACTGACTGCTTAGCCACTTTCTGCCAATCAAGCGCTGGCTCTTCTGTTTTTTATTCAGAGATCTTAAAAGCTCCAGGAGTCACAAAAATATGAACCTATTGGTGATGAGGTATATTTTTTATGCTTACGGTACCGCATACGACATGTTCAGTTATTCAAACAGAAATCTGTGTCAGCAGGATATTAAACTTTCATTCTTCGTCATTTTCAAATTTTCAAAGCTCACGATAACCAAATCATAATTTTTGATTATTGCATTGATAATCGCAAAATCATTATCCCATGGAACTAAGCAACTCGCCGATCAATCGGGAAATGGTTGAGTTAATTTTGTTCAAAGTGTTTAAATTTTTTGTGATGGACGTTTTTATTCAAATAGCCAAGCGTTTCCGTAAGATGTAGTCTAAAAAAACCAGCTAAACCAGTTCTCTTTAGGTTGAAATGTGATCGAGAATGTTTTCCCTATAAATTCTAGATTGGACATTAACCGCGTCAAATGGAAAAAGACTAATATCGATCAGTGATTCGATTCTTGTTTTTGTAAGGGAAAACGTGCAGCGAAAGAGTGTTTGGATGGTGTGTACGGTGACTCTCCTCATTCGATGGCGACCGTCAAATATTGGTTTAACGAGTTTCAAGGTTGTCGCACGTCGATTTTTGATTAGCCACACCCAGGTGCCCTGAAAACGGCTAGCACTGAAGATAACGTGACAAAAATCCACGATATCAAATTGGCAGACCGCCGATTGAAGCTGCGCAGTATAACTGAGACGGTAGGCATCTTAAAAGATGTCGAAGGTCATATTCTTAGCGAAGTTTTGGACATGAGAAAGCTGTTGGAGCGATGGGTGCCGCGTTTGATCACCAGTTGAGACCATGTTTGAGACCATTTCAGGGAAGTGCTTGACGCTGTTTAAGCGCAATCCAAAGGTTTGCATTGCATTTTTAGTGTCGGTGAAATATTCATCCACTGGTACTCACCAGAGACCACGAAACAGTCAAAACAGTGATGTTTACCTGGCAAACGTGCTCCGAAGAAGGCGAAGACTGTCCTATCAACCGAAAAGTTTTCTGGGATTTACAATGTATTATCTACAATGACTACCTGGTTTCCCACTCTTTTTCCCATCCGTAATTTGTAATTTCTATTAAACTCGAGACGGCCGCGAGTTATCGGCTCTATCTTCCTAACTTTAGTTTTAAATGATGTGTAAAAATATGAAAATTTGGCTCTGTTAAGTTGATGAGATTGAGCCGGTACAAATACACGGTGTTCAATAAGTTCGGATACACTTTCAAAATTTGTTAAAAAAATGAAAACATGTTTTTTTATTTTTTGGGTTTATGTTATTGAAAGCTATGTTTACAAGGAACGTTTACAACATTTCTCTTGGAATGACCCCCCCTTTGTACTCCTTAACGAGCTTCAAACGTTTCTCGAACGCGTCGCAGGCGGCACGCACGGACTGCATGAGCATTTCGTCCCAGATTTTGAGAATTACCGTCTTGAAATGATCCAAAGTGCTGACCTTGTATTCGTTCAGCTTCGCCATCATATAGGACCAAACAAAAAGTCGAGAGGATTCAAGTTCGGGGAGCTGGGAGGCCACAAAGTTTTGTCCAGAAAGTCGGTTAAATTGTCCCGACACCAGGCTTGAACCACATTTGCCGTATGGGCTGGTGCACCGTCCTGCTGGAACACGTAGTGCTCATCGCCGTAGAGGCTTCGGAGACTGGGGGCAACAACCTTTTCCAAAACCTCAGTTTTGTAGTACGCCGCGTTGATTTTGACGTTTTTTCAATAAACACCAAGGGTAGCTTACCACGTTTGCATACTGCCCCCAAACCATCACCGACGCGGCACTTTGGAACCGAGGGATGTTTATATTGGATTCAGGAATGCTGTCCCTCGATGGCGCCCACACCCGGTCATTTTGCACATCAGTGCGGCTGCTGCAGCACGAACAGTTTCTCGTCCGAAAAACAAACTCCTGACCAGCGTGCCGAGAGAGGATCCTCTTAGCTCGATCCAACCGCTTTTTGCTGGTAGCCTCCGAAACGCCATGGACCTTACGTTTTTTGTAAGGCCTGAAACCAAGGTCCTTGGTGAGTATGGTGTGAGCGGTTCCAATGGAAACGTTGAGATCTGCAGCCGTTTTCCGGATTGAGCGGTTCTTTTTGCGCCGAATTCGCTCCTCACGATCTTGATGACCCGTGGCGTCCTCGCTGAACGCGGCCGACCGGATCTCGCACGGTCATTGGTCGAGGACGTCTCCCGGTATCGCCTGATGGTCGTGTAGACAAAGTTCCGCTTGACCCCATGCGATTTCAGCAGCCGGAATATATCGCCGGGTCGCTCACCGTTCAAAAAACGCTTAATTACGAAGTCCCGATACTCTTTCATCGCGCGTAACAAACGAACAACAACTAACAGAATGTCAACACCGCGCAAATTCGGTAGCGTATGAATGAAGCTAAAGCTGACACCAATACCAATGCAGAATATGTACATGGCGCATACCTACGCAATGATGAAAACTTGTATTCGAACTTATTGAACACCGTGTAAATGATTAATAAACATGACTACCTGTTGAAGGGCAATACGGTCACAAAACTCTAGTATGCCAAATTATTGGAGCGATGCAACGCCGAATTGAAGAAAAAATGGCCCCATTTTGCGAAGAAAAAAGTTCCCTCATGACAATGCACCAGCTCACATCTCCTGCATCCTCAAGTCCAATTTGGACAAATTGTGCTACGAACTCCATCGTATTTTCCAGATTTGGCCCGTGCGACTGGAGGTGCGTCCAATGTGGAGGTTTTCGTCGCCACCGAAGTCTTCTTCGTAGACCTCGAAAAAACGTATATTTAAGACGGGTTATAAAAAGTCAAACAACGACCAAATGTTTAGAGCTTAGAGAAGACTAAGTCGAGAAAATAATCGCCACTTTTCCAAAATTATTGTTTGTATTTTGTAAGCGAAGTACTAATTGGACTACCCTCATAAACCAACAGTCTGGCTCGTTTTTAAGCACTTTTCGTGATATTACGCTACACTCCCAGTTTGTTTACGATCTCAGGTGGAGAGGTTTTTTGGTCGTCACTGTTAGATTATGGCTTCCCTTTTCCTCCGATCCAGACTTTCTGCCTTTCGAAAAACAAGTGTTCCGGGTACGCCGTAGTAGGTTGATAATTGTTGATTTGCCGACACATTTCATCAGCTCGGGAAGCGAGTAAATGAGCGAGCAAAATTTTGATACGTTGCTTTTCTTGCTTCGACGCCAATTTGATGAGTGATGAGCAAATGAAAATAGAGAATAGATAGTAGAGATTATTCCGGTTGCAAACATCTTAAAAAAAGAGGGTTTTCAGGTGTTTGAAATGAACGATGAAAAGAAACTCAACATGTTTTAGTTGTTCAAAGTTTGATCGTTACCATTGTATACGATTTATTCGAATTGTTTATATATTTAAAAGATAGGTTAGGCTTGGATCCAGCTCAAGGCATTCTGCTCGCTAAGAATACATTCTATACAGTGCCATTGGACGACAGAACTAAAATGATCATCTCCAAAGCACGTGATTGGTTGTACCTAATTGTGTTTTTGAAAATGTTAAGGACATTTAAAAAGTTTTGAAATCCTTAAAAAAGTTCAGGGTATTTTCAAAAATATTGAAGCTTTTCATTATAATGTTTCATCCTTGTAAAACTGACGCGGTTGTATCTCAGTTGTTACTCATTCTGCTTACCAAGTACAAAAGTGGGAGTTCAGTAGGCTCGTTACGTATCTTGCATTTTTCACTTTGCCTCTTTAATTCACATTGATCGCAGCATTTTCGATATTAATCAATGTTCAAAAAATAACCCTGACTCACGAACACAACAGTCTTTTCCTTGGCTATTGTGGAGACGCTGAGGTAAATACTCTAACAACGATTATCAAAATTATCATCCATGCTCTCCCCGAAAACCGTGAGGACGTAATTTTGCAGTAAATGAAATGTTTGACAAAAATTACACCAGCCAGTCATATTTGCAATGAATTTTTTGTTCTACATATGCAAATTTCAAATTATTTCATTCAAAAAATCACCTCGTCTTTCGAAGACAGCAGCTCCACCCTTCCGGAAACTGTCACATGCACGTTATGCCATGATTCGATTCATAGATATCTAGGGTTTTTTTTTTCATTAGGGCGAATTTGCAATTGAGAGACTCTCTTTGACTACTTTCTCTTTCATTCATATTCCATTGAGCGTTACGTTTTTCATTCAACTATTTGTAGAGTATGGTAGCCAGCACTGTTGTGTTTCTATCTGTACTAAAGAATCCCTCAAAAGAATTATAATAAAATAGAGCGAGAGAGGAGAGAGCCTCTCATTGTTAGATTCGCCTTTTTGAAAAAAAAAATCCTAGATATTTTCACCGCTTTGATTTTAGCTCTGAGAGATCCAATTGTGGTGTTCGATTGGTATCGCGATCAACGACGCTTCACATTCCGCAAGTCATTTATGTAATTTCTTAGCAATATGAGCATGTGATCTGTTTTGTAGAAAGATAAAATAGTGGCTACCTTCTTCATCCACGGTACAACAACCTCCTGTAGAAACATCAAGTATACATCGACTGTTACCTTTATTTCATGGTCAGAGAAAAACGGGGGCATTGCATCCCCCTCTCTAGAGACTATGTCAAGAACCATCACATGAGTCGGAAACATGGCTGACATGACAATAGGAACCCGACTACGGAGTCACCTGGTTAAACTTTAAAAAAATTAAAACTTTAAACATAAACAAAATATTATAAGACTGATATGATATGGATGCCTCAAGACTCTTTCAATCGCCGTGTTTTGGACGAATCATGCATGAACTGGCCTCTGCGTAGCGCATACAAGTTTTAATAAAGTTTTTCAGCCATTCTTATCTTATATACTCCTTTAAGCTTTTCTAAGCGCGCAATTGCAGCGAACGGCGACGGGTGACCTATGGCTCTCTTGTTTCGACAACTTAACTTTAACTCAACACTGTTTGTCCATCTAACACCTAACAGCATAAACTATCCATTGTTGCCAAATATATCTGAATCGTCTATTGCAAGCAAAAGAAATTACCATATTAAATTTCCTGCAAAATATTGTCACGCACCCTGTATAAATAGAATGAATTAGAGAACCTGTGCATTGAAGATGGAAACCACCACATGTTCATCGCTGTGGTTCTCTGTGCAATAACACTATTTTTGATCATTAATGGAGTAGACGATGTCCAAGGTCTTTTTAAGAGAATAAAAGAAGAATATAATGTGCAATTCTTGTGCAATCTTTAACGTAATTATTAAACTTAGAAAAAACAGTCCCACTTCCTTCAGAAAATGTGCAAAGACTATTTCGTATTAAAATAATCGTAAGAAACTGCATGCAAGGTTCTGGTTTCATAGTTGATCCTAATGCATTTTTATTTCATATAGTGAACGCCCTCTTATTAATATTTTTGGTGTGTGAGTGCTCCAATCCCTGAATGAATTGCATACCATTTGTATCGCATTTAATTCTGTGTACTTTGCAAATAATTATAAACATTTCATCAAATTATATCTGACATATTTCAAATGATGTGGCCAAACAAGATGGTTCCTCCTTTAAATCTTTCTTGAAGAAAAGTAAGGAAAAGAAAACATGAATAAAGACAAACAGAAATACTGATACATTGAATTGTCCTAATACAAAACGTTCCACATGACCTTCCTTTCACAGCCATCCAGAGCAGCCGTTAGACGGAAGACATGCAGAGGACTGTGAATGTTTAGTTATTTAGATTCAAACACACAGCTCCATGTGATACGATGATCAGCGAATAAAAATAACAAACTAAATCCCATAAAGCAGGGAGTGAAGAAAAAAAAATCTGCCAAGAATACTCTTTACGTCAGTCGAAGAATTTTTCTGGCACCGTATGGTGTTTATATTACATCGTTATTAATTTTTCCCGTCTCAATATTCCCCCATTCCCGCCCATTCAATCTGGCATCCCATCGAACGAGAAGCCGGCAGATTGTGCACAAAAGTTTGCAGATGATCCTACATAGCCGTGGCAGTCAGTGTGTTGCTGAAGCTGAGCATCAGCAGTCATTCATATAAATGAAACATTAAACTCTCTATTCCGGCCGTCAACCGTTCGCTTCGACTATCGCTTGCTCATCCGTCGAACGGTGAAGCGCCGTCATTTCCCAGCTGTGTGCTGTTGTGCCCAGGTCCTGGTCAATGAATCATGTGCGCTTCAACTTCAACCAGCAGCAGCGAGTTAAGCTTCCCCACACAGGTTCCAGCTCCGAAAGGGTTATAAATTGCACATCACAGCTCTATCCATCCTGTCGACCGTTCGGCGTTGGTCCGTCGTCCGTCGAATCACTGACTGACAGACAACAACGGTACGACTCCCACACACCCTAACTGGCCCTGCAATGGAAGCGTCTGCCTGTCTCGCTCTTTGGCACCAAGATTATTTATCAAAATGGATGATAATTTATTTAAAATTGCATTAAACAAATTACCCGTTGCATGACTCGAGCCATATCTGTCTGGAGAGATGGTCGAAATCCATTTTTTCTGGGGCTATTACATGGGAGTGCTTCACTTGATTTGCGAGGATCGTTGTTATTTTTAGGGAAAAAGTTGAAAACTTAAAAGCGTTTACGGCCACACACGAATTAGGTTATGTTGTATGGCACTAAATAATATGCCAAATAACCCTTCGCTCAATGAACACATACGTGTAAGAGTGAAAAGGGGTTTACATTCTTTTAGTGGTTCAGAAACAACATTCAAATATTGTTTGTAATGCTCTAGCACTATATGAATTTATGGGTTGAAGTTAAGCTAAAATTGTCAGAAACGATCAAAGTAGTCCGAGCAATGATTGGAATTTATTTTGCATCGCTTCGGCGCTGGTGAAAATATTAAAATTTTGAAAATATTACATTTGCTTATGAAAAGTAGTAAATGCATGAACAGTAGGCGAATTCATTAGTATGTATTGGTCATAATACTCTAAAAAAATCTGATGTCGTTTTCGGCTTAAAACCTGGGTCAGGTCTGACTCTGACTCGCAATTACCGAACGAAAACGGATCCAGAGTCGAGTCAGTATGATGGTATTAGTGCAAAACGTAAACATAAACAAACATAAACATTTCGTTTTGACAGTTCATAATTGTATGTATTGTTGAATCCAGGTTGGACCTCGAAAAAAGTCGAGAGCGAACCTCATTGACGTTGGGTTGGATCCAGAGCGGATCCAGATTGAATAAAAAAAAACGTTCTGACAGCTGTTATGGCGGACCTAGGGTGAACCCAGTTCCGCACAGGCAATAACCGAAAACGACAGGCACAAGGCACCACAGCATGGTTGACGTTAGATACGCCTATTGATTATTTTATGATAAATTTAATAACCAAACGGTCTTAGGTTGTTTTGTACAGAATTACCTGATTTGTATCATTGTATCAAAGTAAACCAGCGCTGTTAAATTGTTATCATTGGTTCATTTTAACTTTCCCAGAAAATTTACTTCTTGGAAGTCAAACACCGTGAGAACCGGTTTATTTCCAAAGTAACGTTTCACGAGCGTTATTACTTCCCATACTCCATTTAAAGCATGGCCCTTCTTATACTTCGTCGTGGTTTCAATTAAATTCTCAATGTTTTCTCCTAATACGACCCATCAAGCGGCGTATAAGGATTGTCCACTATTTTAGTGATTTTATGGCACCTTTTAACTCTAGTTTTATTATTTATAATTATCCAGTAGTTTACAATGAACCAGCACTGGGGACAGTTGGGCGGGTGGAGAGTTTTTGGAACGAACTGTAATCCGTTTTCATTGTACTATTGTTGTGTTTCCCGTCTGTAGAAATTAAATTAAATTAAATTTCAATCTGACTGGGACATTTCCACGAGCTAGTGCCTTGTAAAATTTTGGTCCTGGAATTTGTCCGGATTTGGCCTTCACATAGGTTTCATCATCAATAATTATGCATCCACCGGACTTGGTTGGCTGATTGTCAGATTGATCACCTTCCTTGCCTTCACCGGATCAGCTGTCTTCTGTTTTCTGCCGCTGCATTTCCGCCGCTGGGTCGTCTGAGTCTGAGACTATCGAACGATGGAATCCCAGGTGTTTTCGATCGATCTCTGGGCCATTGTCGGATTTTCCACAACGGCGCGCATAATTTTTTGGCACCTCAGCTCTTGTTCCGATGCCATCTCGATTACCATTTGATGTGATAAAAAAGCCAACGTATACATTACACGCTTAGCTAATTCAGTCAAAACGTCATCAATCTTTACTTACATGCTTACATGTTACAAACTGACCATTGTGTCGCACTAAAAAAAAATAACGGGTGGGCCATAAGTAGCCATATTAACATTCATGCATATTCATGCATGTCCATAGAATGTGCGTGTGAGGTGTGAAACACTTAGAGTGATCTTTAAGCTTCAATCATTCTCATGATTCCAGGCACCCTCGCCATCATGGTCTGGACCGATTTGAGGTCCGCATTTTGGAAACATCTGAGGATACGGGATTTAAGTTATTGAGCTGTGGTGACTTTTCAACCATTTTCGTACACTGACTCGGGCCACATGGTCCAATACGACTCCATTGGCCGCGCCTGGGGTACGTTTGAGGGATTGTCTTTCGTATGTTCAAACGATATGCTATGGGTGGTCAACCAAGAGTCAACCAGCACTAGGTCCAGCAAGAATACAATATATTTATCCTTATGGTGCTATTTTACAAGAGCATCCATTTTTTGGTAAACAGTTGTTCGTGTAGACTTCCGTATTGACCGGCATACCTCTACTTGTCTGCACGTAAAGGTAAAATATGCCAGCGGTCGAAATGGCCACCTACACTCAATATCTCGGACTCAAACTAGGCTTTTCTGGCACATTTGACCATATCGGGTTTAGTGTCTAACTCGTTGTTATAGAACCCCATGTTCCCGGTCTTTTTTTTTTAGTGCACCAACTCCTCGACCCACAAAAAACCCACTCGTGCCTCGAGCCCCGGCTTTCCCCGGAACCACCTTTCGGTATTACTTCAGGGAGGGGGCTTTACGCACCCATTATCTCCAGCTACATAGGTCTTTAGTAGTTAGCTTCACTGACCTGACGCTAATTCGATCGAGATGCTCCTAGATTCAATCAAGCAGGGTTTGGGACGTCAGGTGGTCCATCCAGATCGTCCGCGATTTCCCTACTCGACCACTTGCGGTACCTGCCGAACCTCGCGTCTTATGGTCCCTACTCCGATCGAGAAAACCAGGGCCTAGACCGGGGTTAGAACGTCTGGGAGTGCGGCATTAGCCCAGATCGTCACTGTTCCCCATGTCATGAATGCTTACGGCTTCCTGCCAGATTCCACGCCGTATATGTAGTTCGTTTAGCCATTAAGGGGAGTTTAACGTTTCCAGGGTACACCGCGGGAAGGCGAACTACTTCCGCACCCCAGCGGTCTAGTTGTTCGAGAACGTACAGTACTTTTCGTTGTCCATAACGATCCCCAGCTTAAAGTACTAACGGTGTGGTTTCGGCCCTTCTCCGAGATTTTCTGCAGCTATGTCGACAAAGCTTTTTTTTGTTAGGCATCGGACTTCCAGCGTAGAACCAAGCGATCGTAGATTTCATGTTGCCCTCTGTCAAAAAGTGCATCGCCTCATCCGAATTCGGAGAAATCGGATCTGTTCCTCACGGAGATAGTTCTGTTCCGTGATCTTCATCGTAAATAAACGAAAAACACACTGAGAACGACAAACGCCCTCATAGAGGAGTACAAAACCACAAACGGCTGTTTTTCTTCTCTCTCTCTGCCTTTCTTTCTCTCTCCCTTTCTTGCTCTCTTGTGAGTGTGGCAGAAAACGAGACATGAATGTAGTCCCGCTACTTATGACTCACCCGTTACAGTCTTTAAGGTATATCAGTGCGAAATTTTTAATACTTTGTAGCTCGATACAATTTTTTTGAAGAATACAACCAATTGCTGAATAGTCCAACTAATTGCTAGAAGTTAAATATAACTTAAAATGTTCGAGAAGGCTGCTGCAGTTGATGTTGGACATAAACACGTCCAAAATCAACAACTTTTGCAGCATCACTAGACATATGGCGTTCGTATGGCGGTAGGTTTACTGGTTCATTCCATGGCAGGTCGCGTAGAGCATATTTTATGAAGCCCTTCTGGACTCTTTTATTACGAGCAATATGGACGGCATGACATGGAGCCCAAACCTGCACTCCATATTCAAGAAACGTTCGCATTTAAAAAAATGGACAAAAGTTACCGATTTTCCATGGGTTTACCTTCACCTGCACTGAGTCAGTAGACAAAATTTGACAGCTGTATCAGTCGAACTCTAACCGTGATGGAAAAAACAGTGAAGCAGAAGTGTGCGCGTTCAAAGAACGGCACCCCGTCGCGTCGAAAACGGACATCGTGCGGCACTTTGTGGACGCTGGATACGCCCGTTTCGGCATGTACAACATCTTGGCACTATTAGACAACAATCACCCTGAGCGAAGAGAAGCTCCAAAGGATGCTGAAGAGGAAGACCAAGGGAAAAGTGGCTACAATTTTGCGTGCGCTTGGCCGGGAGGTCGGTTCAGCCAGCCAAACAGTGAAAAAGTACGTGGCGAACATGAACATACATGTCAGAAAACGGACGTCACGTCCAATGGTTTCGGAGATGCATGCAATGATGCAGCGGCAAAAGCTGAATAAGATGGTCAACTCGATTTTCCCGGAGAATCGCGACGTGGCGGTGATGATGGACGACGAGACCTATCTCACCCTGGATGGCAACGACTGGCAGGGCACTTCGTATTTTACTTCCCCCACGAAGGAAGCGAGCACCGAGGTGAAGTTCATTTCACACACCAAGTTCCCCAAGAAGGTGCTGCTGTGGCTGACAATCAGCGAGAAGGGGATGTCAAAGCCACTCTTCTTTTGCTCCGGGCTGGCCGTGAACGGGAAAATTTATAACCGGAAGATGCGACGTTCATCAAGAAGTAACATAAGGGTGAAGACGTCCATCGTCAGCCAACTGCGTCTCATCGAGAATTTCTTGGCCAACCTGAAGCGTAAGATCTACTTCAATAATTTTGTCGCGAAAACTGAAGAGGAAACCTAGCATCGCATTAGCTTTCGCAGTTGTCACGGAAATGTGTTCGTTAAAGCGTAGTTTACTATCAATTATATCGCACAAGGTACCAGAACATTCTTCTTACCCAGACAATACACATTTTGTGGCGTAGTTACCTGGATAATTCTCAGGTTTGGGTGAAATATGTGTTTAAAATCACCATAGAAAAATTTCTTACATTAAAAAAATCCCCGCATACCAATTTTTATTCCATTTGCTTGATTAGTTCTCAAGTTATGCAGAAATTTGTGTTTCATTTGTATAGGAGCCCCCCCTCCTTCCAGAAGAGGGAAGCGGTCTCAAACAATCATAAGAACCTTCCCTAGTTCCAAAAATCCCTGCATAAATATTTTCACTCCTATCGGTCAGACAGACAATCAGCCAAATGTGGTTGCATTTACTTGAATAGTTCTCGAGTTATTCAGAAGTTTGCTTTTCATTTTAATGGAACCCCTCCCCCTTCATTCAGAGAGCAGAGGGGTCTCAAACCACCATAGAAACATTTATCTCCTTCAAAAACCTTCATCTGTCAAATTTGGTTCCATTTACTTAATTAGTTCTCGAGTTAAACAGAAATTTGCGTCTCATTTCTACGGGACTTTTCCCCCATTCAGAGGGCAGAGGGACCACCATAGGAATATGTCTCTCCTTCAAAAAAAATCCACATTCTATGCTTGTGTATGATGTATGATGTATGATATGTACTACCACCCATTGTAGCACGGAAACTACGTCCGACAGCAATAGGCTCTCCTCTCTGTTATACTTGATCAAGCTTTAATAACCACTGATTATCCTAATCATGCCATTGTATGAAGGGCCAAAAAGGGGTTGGGTGGATCGATAGGCAACATCACTTATACGTATCCACAGGGATATAAAGAATCTCCTTCCAACAACAAGACTGAACAATTGGTCACAAGAGCAAGCTATCTAACATGAGGATGCCCCAATGGGCGGGGAGAAGAGCCCGCCCTTTATTCACAAGCTGTTAGCAATGGGGAGTTGGCATTTTCACTCTCCCCATCCAGAGTGCTTCAATCGGGTGCCCTGATGGTCCCTCCCGTTCCCATGAAATATTTATATAATAGTGTATATATTTATGTAAATGAAAAATAATACAATCATTCATATCTATTATATACGATCTCCATTCGGTTGATCCTGAAATGCAAGAAATGTAGTCAAGTGTTTTAGTGTAGAGTTCCGTGGTTCGCGCTTGAGCGCGTTTTCGTTCGTTTTCACTGATAGCAGCATTTCACCAAAATCTTGATTTGTGGTATCCTGAAAAAGTTTGTTAAATTTTACAGAACTAACATTTATACATTTTAATTTACTGTTGCCATGGTCACTATTTGCAGCTTGATGTTGATTTTATTTTTGCTGGCCTCATAGTTATTGCTCCTGTGTTGGGAAAGCAAGGAAGATTTAATTGACAGAATGTTAAAGACAAATGGACATAAAAAACAATAAGCAATGGTTAAATCATCTATAAAGTAAAATCGATAAAACAATATCATCAAATATAATGATATTGTGAGTTATGGTACAGTAATGCCAAAAATTGAACTGTAA
Organism: Aedes japonicus; assembly: GCA_034211315.2. Taxonomy (NCBI): domain Eukaryota; kingdom Metazoa; phylum Arthropoda; class Insecta; order Diptera; family Culicidae; genus Aedes; species Aedes japonicus. The sequence goes on along the minus strand of JASCZW010002021.1, from coordinate 116,062 downwards.
CATCAGACCCTAGCCGAATGGCAAACAGCGCTGCACGAATCAAACCAGCTCAGATTTGGAAGAAGGTCTATTCGCAAACAGGAAATGAAAAACACATTAGGTAATAAGTACAAAATCCTACCATAGATTCCGTTGCAGCTTCTTTTAATCAAGGTACTAAATACTTCTCAATCATAATGATAATTCGACATAAAGGACAAAATAAAGTATATACAACCTTTAAGGTGAAATTGTAAAAAACAAATTTTTATGTTAGAATCTAAATCACGAAAACACCAGTAATGATAAAAATGATAATAATGATGATAAAGATGATAGAGATGAATAAACAATGTCCTATAAGATAAAATATATAGTGAGGGTATATTGTAATATGAACTGAAAATTACATGTGTGCCGACTGCTGTTTTGTTGCAATTGTAGACAAACTTGCGCATCCATTATGAACCATAAAATTTAGGCAATGTATGACCGCCATGAAAAAAAAAAGAATTTTAAATTTTAAATTATTTTGTAATACCTGATGACCTGGAAGACCTGAAAGATATGAGAATGGAAAATTATGATATGATTTACCGGTCGCACCCCCTCACTTCGCTATTGTCGGCTTGACAACATTGCCCAGGCTACGCCAACCAGCGTCCCCATGTTTCAACTGGCAGTCTTTTGTGATCATATGACTCGTGGAGGCGTGAGGTAGGAACTTGTGAGGACCAGAGGTCGGTCGCACCCTCCTTAGAAATTGTCAACTCACCATTTGAAGCCCATCTACATTCCATGCTCGTGTTATGCAGAAATTTGTCTTTCATTTGTTTGAGAGTTCCCCCACCCCCCTTCAAAAAGGAGAGGGGTTTCAAATCAGCATTGAAACAGTATTTATCTTCAGAAACCTCAACATGCCAAATTTGGTTCCATTTGCTTGATTAGTTCTCGAGTTATACAGAGTTTTGTATTCCATTTGTATGAGAGCCCCTCGTCCCTCCCCACCCCCCTCCCCACTCCCTTTAGGACGAGGATGGATCTGAAATCATCTTAGGAACTTTTCTTGCCTTTAAAACCTCACACATGCTAAAATCGGTTTCTTTTGCTTGATTAGTTCTCGAGTTATGTACAAATGAGTGTTTCATTTGTATGAGAGCGCTACTTTCCATAGAAGGGAAGGGTCTTTATTTATCATTAGAACCTTTTCCGGCCCCAAACATTCTTGCATACAAAATTTCACGCCGATCGGTTCAGTAGTTCAGACAGACAGACAGAATTCGGGTGGGGCACCCGAGAAGCGTTTGAAAACTCAACATGATGTTGTGAAATTGCCAAAAATGATTCTTCAGATTGCTGTCGTTTTAACGGTTAAAAGATCAAAATTGATACCAAAATTGTATTCATGTGGCATCAAAATTCAAACAGATCCTGCCATCAGTAAGAGCAAACTGAAAATATTTGTTCTGTTTATAGCTAAATGAATATTCTATTTCATAATCTGTCAAGACAATGAAAACAATGTTACCTTTCGCAAATAAAAGTGAACGCAAGATGGGAACTATCGAATTTGAGAATTGTGAAATGAAATCAAATTTTGATTTTAATTTGATGTTGATATCGAGTTAAGTTATTGAATTGCTATTTTAAAGATGTTAGGCATTACTCGGGCAGTGCCACAAAAGCAAAACAAAGGTTTTCATATGCAACAGTGTAAATGTGTAAAGCGCACGGCCTCAGTAGAAAACGGTTTCATTCAAGATACAACTCTTTACAAAGTATGGCCACTTCCGATTCACTTACAATCAGTGAAATGTTTTTTGATTATGAACAGTACATTATATCTCTTCTAGATGTCTATCTGTGCTCTGACTGAGCTAGCTGTGCCACAAAACACTTACTAACGTTGCTTAAAATTTACGTAATCAAACACAAACTAGGGTAGGGAACGGCTTCAGCACCCCGGGACCCAATTTCAAGCACGGGGTAAATGATAACTTACAACGCTCATTTTTTGTGGCATCATCCTGCAGCTAGTGAAGCATCATACTGCCAAAAATAAGGAGGTTGTAGGTTAATGTTTACCCCGTGCTTGGAATAGGGTCCCAGGGAGCTGAAGCCGTTCCCTACCCTAGGACAGTAAAATGAAAAACACCTTCCATCAGTATGCAGGGCTAACTTCGATCGTTTGGTAAATATACGAAATTTTATCTTACTTATATTTTAGATGATTATAAAACTCTCACCCTTACTTTTAACCCATTAAAAATTTCATTTTAAAAACTGCGAAGTTTTAAGTGTGAGCTAAAACAATTATTTGACATGTTTGATTACCTTAAACGAACGACGAATAACGAATACACAACCTACTAAATATTCGGTGTAATCCTTAGCCTGTCATCGACCAAAGCTCGCCGTTATTTCAATTTCAATGAATTTCTCCAGACCTTTGACATTCGTATTTCTTCTGGGCCGTACGATTGAAGGTGTCTTGCCTTACGATGTTGAATGATGTTCTCTATAACCAATCCAATCATACAGAGACTATCTGATAGCATTTCAGAAGTATTGAATCCACAATCATATGGAAAAACCATCGATATGTTAATTGGTCTGTTTACATTTGGTTGTAAAGTTGATACATTAATGGCGTTTTCTAGTGTACGTCTCAACGAATTAACATCTAATAATCCATATGGGTGACATTTTCACGTGTCTACTCGTAAACGAAATTGACAATATTTACTGCTTTAAAGTTGTTATTTTCCGACTTCTTGCCCTATAAACCTCATTACACGATAAACATGACTCGCAATTGAGCTAATAATCTACTATGATGAATATGGCCCATTAAAGATTCCCCCAGCCACCGAAAGGCACTTCGAGGTTTGATTGATTTATTTCGCCCTCAAAAGGACGTTGTATGATTTATTTTTCACCATCAAAGCACACCATGAAACGTACTGGGAGGAAAATTAACTCCTATGTTCTCCTCTCTAGGCACACAGCCTCACATGAAAGCGGCTGGTCGTGGCGTCTAGATCTGAAGAACCGATAATGTCAGCAATGTTCGCACCAGTTCATCTCGCTTTAATCAGATCCATTTTTCTAGCACATCTCATAAATGCTTTAGGGCCATTACCGCTACTCTTCTCGTGTTCGAAAATTGGGAAGTAAGCATTTTCAACTACTTACCCCATCAAAATCTCCATTCATAAACAAAACCGACTGCCGGGCATCAAATTCCGCTGCCGCCGACGATACCGTAAGAATCCAGTCAAGCACCATCGTCATACACCAGAACCATAATTGGTGCCAAAAGCGGAAAATAAGAAACATTCTCAACATTCCTCGAACCGGCTGCCATAATTTAGAGAATGGAGAGGAAAAATACGACGGCCATCCAATAATGTTCAAGTCTAACGAGGTCGTTGTGCCTCGTTTTATTGGGAAGAGGAAGGGGGAAGGCCTGCAGAGCAAAGTGAAAAATCATTATAAATTACAAACACATGTCTGCTGTCTGCAATGGTGGCGGTTGATGGAAAACTGGAAAAATCAAAAGATGCACGAAGATGCACTCACTTGAGATGGAGAAATGTTTGGTTTGTCGGTGGAGTTAAGGGCTGGGCAAAAAATCGAAATCAAAATATTGAGTAATAATTGGAACGGGGATGAGTGAGTTTACATTTAATGGAACCTGATTAGATGGTGTACCGTTTTAAGTCACACAAAAAACAAAATTCATTCTCAAACATCGAGTTCTTATCCGATTATCACCAAATTTTCAGGGAGTAAAATGAAACAACTTAAATTAATTTTGGCATCATTCATTTTTTGGTTTTTACATTATATTTGTGCAAACCTTGGCTTTAACTGCAGCCATAAGGTTCTGCATGACCTCAGAATCGACAGTTTTGCATATTAACCTATGCTTTCTTCATTTATTCTACAGTCTTCGCCACATTAGGTCATTCTTCCTTCATAATGGCCCAGGATTTTTCTATTGGACGCAGTCCCGGAGTATTGGGGAGGTTCAGATCTTTTGTCACGAAATCGACTTCATTCACCTTATACCACCACACCTTATACGTGTAGTGCCAGGATGCCAAATTCGGCCAAAAGATCGTCGGTCCGTCGTGAACCTGCAGGAGAGAGAGAAGCCACTTTTGGAGACACTCTTTAAAATACACCTGTTCATTCATGGTGCTTGCGGTAACGAAAGGTGTACTCTGCTCTTCGCAAGTACAAATCGCTTGCCAAATTAAGAACTTCTTGGCGAATTTCGACATCATCTGAGTCTGGAGGTTATCGGGAACATCACACTTATCATTGGCAGGCACATACAGGTTTCCTGGAATCTGGTTGAAGTCCGCCTTCACATAAGGCTCGTCATCTATCACGCAGCAGTGTGGTTTCGTTAACTTCTGGTTGTACAACTCCCGGCACGGGTTTTTGCGACCTTCTTTTGCTTCTCGTCACGGTTTGGGGACTTCTGAACCTTAAACGTACGTATTCCAGCCCGATTTTTTGTATTCTGCACTAAGCTTTTGCTCACATGCCATTTTTTAGCCAAATCTCGAACTGAGGTGTTCGGTTTCCGTTGTAAGGCCCAAACCACGCGTTTGTGATCGTTCTGGTTGACCTGACGGCTGTTTTTAAAGATCTTCGCTTCCGATCACCGTGGAATTTACGATTCCCTACTTTTTCCCGATGGCACGATGCAACAGAGCCTTATTCTCAAAGTACTAGGGCAAAACTTTATCGCGCACGCACTGTTCTTCCGACGCCATTTTGAAATGTTTTGCGCACCTTGTCGAAGGCAGTAGATACATTTGTAAAACCAGCGTTCGTTTGTGAGCCCTACAACATGCTATCTGTAACGAACGTCGTTCCTGAAAGAGGGTTCGTAGTTGTAGATCGGTTTGGCATGAATCCGTGTTGAATCTCAGAGATGTATTGCCTAGAATGGACTATTTCGAAGTGTTTGGAAATGGGATTCAAGGCTGATATAGGGTAGGAATCGGCTTAAGCACCCCAAGACCCTATTCCAAGCACGGGGTAAACGTTGCCCTACAACGCTCAATTACTTCACTACTTGGAGCACCATACTGCCAAAAAAGAGCGTTGTAGGTTAACGTTTACCCCGTGCTTGGAATAGGGTCTTGGGGTGCTTAAGTCGTTTCCTACCTTACCACGAAAGTTGTCGACGTTGCATTTTTGACAATTTTTGGGCACGGGAAACATAAAAACCGATTTACATTGAACGGGCAAAACTCTACTGGCAAGCGAAAGACGAAGTAAGATTCGTACACAGGCAACACTAAACCACGATAACTTGTTCCAGCAGCTTGATTTGGACTTAATTGAGTCACATTGGAGTAACTCAAATCAGTTTTTAACAAGTGTGCTGCTAGGGTAGTGTGCAGCAGTGTTCCGGCCGAACACTTCATGACAAGCACAGCAGGAATTTACCTGCATTTGATAGATTTCCTTCCCAGGTCACAACTGCAATTCTATGTGAATTTGTCGGCAAACACGAAATTGAATCCTCCCGGCACATCCCCACGTCAAGTCGCGATATAAAACTTTGACCGAGAAACTGCCTAAAATCGAATTTGACATATGTTTCGTCATCGATCAAAGTACAACCTTTGCGTTTTTCAAAACAAGGTCGTACAAGAGTCTTGCACGCATTTTGGCCAAAGAATTCTGATTCATGAGCCAGTTCGGAGATTTATTGGCTTTGTACGACTTGTATCCTTCCCTGTCAAGCATGTTCCACACCGTTTGAAAGTTGGCGTTGTACCTTCTGCCCATATCTTGGATCGAAAGATCGGGATTAACTTAATGCACCTCAACACCTTGCTGCGTAGCTGACGATCATTGGTTTCAGTTTTTTCGTAGGTTCGCTGATTTCTTCCCACACTCAGGGTTTGGCTAGGTTTTGAGCACTCGACAAACTATTGTTTACGGTATCTTCAGCACTTTAGTTAGCTTGGAACCGGACTGCTCCGAATTGTCCAGGTGTTTGTGCACAGTATTTTTTCTTCTTTTGAATTCCATTTGACGTTACTTCTGAACGCGATCGTATACTTTGATCAAATTTGCACCAGTTGTTCTCTATAGAAGTGTGAACAACCACTGTCAATAATTTTCGATTCCCAATACTAGATGCGTGCTTGCGCCGTTCAAGGGGCAATCAAGGTTTAGTCAGCCACATTTTGTGCTACCGAGTTAATCTACTGCGACGTAAGGGTCTGCAAGAAAAGTGAACATAGTTCCTGCGTATTAGACTCGGTTCTGTAACCCATAACCATCGATGAAGATTCTTTCCATTGTCCACTTTGTTTTGGGTGTAACTTTTTATTGCGTGAGTAAAAATCGATGAAATTTTGAGTAATACTAGTTAAGAGTGTTATGTTTATGTGTGAAAAATTATTGCGATCTGTCAAGTAATTTTCAAGATGCAATTCAAGATTTTCTTGATTCAAGATTTCGAATCAAGAAGAGCTACGCCAGCACATCTTGGGCGCGGTGATCCATAATCCTGGTCAGTCGCACAGATGGATCGGCAAAAGGCTTGGAATCCACTATTCCACCGTGTCCCGCGTTGTGAAGTTGTTCCAAGAGACGGAAGACCATCAAGCGGCGCGCTGGAAGCGGCCGAAAACCGAAAACGGAATACCCACAGAAGGCGCGGGAGATAAGGCAGTGCTTTAAGAATAACCCGAACCTTTCCACCCGAGACGTGGCCAAAAAGGTCAATTTATCGAAGTGGTTCGTCCAGCAGACCATGAGGCGGGCTGGGCTACGTGTTTTAAGGTGAGGAAGGCGCCAAACCGGACTGACAAGCAAAACACGGTGGCTAAATTGCGTGCGCGGAAGCTGTACCGTTAGTGGCTGGTCAAGCCAGGCTGTCTCGTCAAGGACGACGAGACATATATCAAGGCGGACACCAAACAAATCCCCGACCTCAAGTTTTTTGTCGGTACGTCCCGCATGGAGGTTCCGGAAGAGTTGTGTACCTGTTGTGTCAGGTGATCTGCGAGTGCGGACGGTACAGCAAGCCGTTCGTTACAACCGGCAGCATAAACGGGCAGATTTATCGAGAGAAATGCTTGCAGAAGCGCTTGCTGCCCTTCCTCCGCTCTCACCGTGGTACCACGCTGTTCTGTCCGGATCTCGCTTCGTGCCATTACGCCAAGCCTGTGATAGATTGGTACAAAGCGAAGGGCGTTAATGTGGTCCCGAAGGAGGCGACCCCGCCAAATACACCAGGACTTCGTCCGATCGAAAAGTTTTGGGCGATAATGAAGAAGAAGTTGAAGAAAAGCGGAAAAACATTCAAAAGCGATGAAGCTATGAAGAAAAACTGGGAGAAATTGTGTAAGGAAGATGGACAAAGCCTTGTCCAAGATCTCATGAGATGAGCAGTGTTAAGAGAAATGTACGAGCATTCAGCTTGGGAGAAGAAATTCAATAAATAAGTTATGCCAAAATAAAGCTAATATATAGTAATTCAATCCCTGAAAATTCAAGAAGTATCCGATTTAAAATGAATTTTTGGTGATCATTTTTGAGTGTCTAGTTTTTTCCGAGTCCAGTCTTTACTTATCTCCAGAACGACTTCCGATTAGATTTCAATCGCCTTTGGACATCACGATAGCAGTCAGCAAAGCAGCGATGACTTGCAATCTTATAGCAATGGTTGATCTGTAAATAGCGACGCAGCCTTTCTGCTTGGAATGCTTCATGAATTCTTGACTCCTGATGGTCTTGAGTCTTCGCAAAATGTGCAACGTCAAAATCAGTAGCCGTTGGCAGAGGGCATAAGTAACATTATTGGAGAAGGTTGGAACCGTAACGTTGATATCATCTTTGTCGAAAATCTCATCTCAATCAGTGCTCAGCCATATAATAACGATGCGGTCATGGTGGGTTAAAGTTATAACTCAAGTTTTCGGGAGCACTGCAGAAGTTTGTAGCACGATCCACTTCCTCCGTATATGTAAAGAAAGGAAATAGCGACGTATTGCACCACCGACAAAGCTGCAATGACAATATCCAGGGTGTATTTCGTGCTGCTAACGAAACTCTGAGCGAGACTCCGTCCATTCTTGATTGGATTGATGTGTCGCAAAGACTGATGTTATAACAGTCGAGAAGACAATTCTTCCGATCATGGAGAGAAGACAACACTGGATTAGAAAAAGTCAGAGGAAGGACTCTAACTGATGCTTGAAAAATTGAAGTCTCCATTGAACCAATAATTTCATCAGCTGGTAATGAGCGAGACGTTATTTCCTTCACAGAGTGACCATTTTTTCCACCATCCCTTTATCTCTGTTGCATCCAGAGTCATCTTTCCACTTTTCTTCAACTTCTGTTTGACAACTTCTAAATAATTCTCAATTGGACGGAATTAAGGGGAGTTGGATGACGGACTCGTTTAAAATAAGGGCTTCGACAAGGCGGTCGTCTTTCCTGCCTCCTGTTCAACATTGCGCTAGAAGGTGATATGAAACGTGCGAACTTTAACATGCGGGGTACGATTTTAAATCCGGCCAGTTCAACTGCTTCACTGGTGACGTGGACATAGTCGGCAGAACGTTCCAGATGGTAGTTGATCAGAACACCAAGTTGAAACGTGAAGCGGAAAAGGTTTGATTGAAGGTGAATGCGTCGAATACTAAGTTTCTGTTGGTTCGAGGAAGCGAGCGTGATAGAGCTCGCATAGGCAGAGCTGTGAAAATCGACGGAGATGAGTTCGACGTATTGGATGAGTTTGTGTATCTCGGATCATAGTTACGTCGGGTAACTACTGCAGCAGAGAAATGCGGAGACGCAATAATTACCGGAAATCGTGCTTACTATGGACTCCAAAATACCCTGAGGTGCGTAGGACCATATTCGGCGGTGTATGTGAAAACGACGTATGAAGCAGAATGCGCTGGCGCAGCTCTATGACAAACCCCGTATTTAGAAAGGTACTAAAGCGGGAAGGGTGCAATGGGCGGTACATGTTGTAAGAATGTCAGACAACAGCCCCCCAAAAATGATTTTTTTCTTGAATCCAATCGGTGCAAGATGCATAGGAACGCAGTGAACTAGGTGATTCAACCAAGTGAAACAAGACCTCGGAAGTGTGGGAAATTCGAGGAACTGGAGACAAGCAGCCCTCAAACGAGTTTTATGGAGAAATATCGTAGCGCAGGATAGGTCCTAATAAGACGATGGACCATCATAAGTAAATTAGTAAGTAAGTCTGGTGCCAGTGAATGCTTCAAATAAGAAATTGCAAATCGGCATGGCAAGGGTTGAGAATCTGATAAGAACCAAAATAATTAACCTTGATATTTTATTCTTTTGCCTTTTTTTTATGTCGATATCCTCGTACCTAATTCCATTCTAAATAAATTATTTTTCGTTTCTTATTCTACCAACTTAAGAAAACCATTAACTGCATTTGAAAGGCAAACTGATTTGAAATGAATTTGGTTATGGCTCAATACAAATTTCGACTGTTTCACTTCTAATTCTTATCCAACACGCAACCATCATGTGCAAACTCAATTTGTATAACAGAGTCACAACAGCTGTTTTATTTCGTGGCATCCCATAACCACAGGGAAGTGTCAAATTCCGTAACGAGACCCTCATCCATCGCCTCCGGCTGGACGAACTCAACTTTAACATCCAAGTCTCCGGGCAGGAACAAAACGCTCTTCCCCATGCCCAGATCAGTCGCTTCCCACTACTCAATGGCATTGACTGGACCCAACCAACCACACCGGATACAATCAAATTGTCATTGCGTGCCGACGGCCGCGGAGTGCGATTTGATTTCACATTTTATTTCCTCCGCTTAACCGCTCCGAACGTGCCGGGAATATCGTCGATGTCGACGTCTATGGGCGCCATAATGGATGGATCCCCTACTACTCGTGGAACCTTAATAATCGATTTCATTTGACACCACTACTGGTGCTGGATTTAATAATAATAAAAAAAAAAGTTTCCCTTATTTAGTTGTTGTCGTTTTTCAACTGTTGTAGCGACTAAAGCTTCAAAGTTATGCTAGGTCTATCCTGCCATGAGCCTGCCAGTGGCGGACGAGTGGCATGAGATATCAGACACTTGAATGTTTATTTTCACTCCATAATAGCCACACGATCATCCTGTGCTGGCTGCTGTCTATGTCGTGTGCTCGGTAGTAGACCGGGGGATCAGACAGGGATTGGCCAGGAATGCTTTTGCTTCACTACCGGAATAGGTTCGGCTGTCAGACGACGAGCTTTGCACAAACAACACGGACGCAAAGAAGTAAACTTAAACGATTCGTTCTTACCGGGCCCAGGAAGGGTGTTAGCTCCTGTACGTGCGAATAAATGATAATTTCTGTTTCAGCAACTAGAATTATGCTTTTAAAATAATAATTTATTATTTTACATGCAATTACCCGTGTCAAAGCGTATGGCGGCGCGCAACTGGATGCAGCGGACCAAAACAATGGAGGGCCAAATGTTTGTGTTTATGTCTGTTTGGACAAGTGTTTATGTCTGGGTTGATGCTTTAATTTTAAATGCTTTCGGACGAGTGGCCCGGGACGTGATGAATACGACAGCATAAAGAGAGGAGCAGTTTTGAATTGCCCTTTTATGTACGGGCGAACAATTAATTAAAGAGATCGATTCGAGATTTCAAGGTTTTTGGCCTTTCTGGCACGTTGAGACAACAATGCACTAAAAATTTAGCTTCGTAAAATAGCTTTCACTTGTTTTGTAAGCATGGATTTTGTGTGTAGAACAAATGTCTCGTATACTTAATTAAACATTCAACGCATTTTATCTAGTGAAATGCTATCATTACACCTTTTCGTATAATGCAGGAAATGAATTTCGTAAAGACCAAACAATCACTGTTTCTTTTTTATCTTACTTATGCATGTTGATGTTGCTGCTGGGATGGACGAGAATGATTTATTTTCCACCTAATGAAAATTAAAGCGCTGTCGAATGTTATAAGTTCATACTCATTAACCAAGCATCTTCTCAGCAGTCACCATGGTCTAGTGAGATCAACTACGGATTCTGTATTAGTTTTTTTTTTCAAAATTACAGGATCGAATCCTATGTCAGATACTTTACTTTTTTCTTCAATTACATTTCGAGTTGATAAAGTAGATTTGTTTGCGATTCATGCTACCACCAGAAAGACGTTTCTTTTAAATTCGTAGCAAACTATTCGTAGCTTTTTTATTGTTTTCGTACAATGTACGAATGTTTTTTCCATGTCAACAAATGCTTCCGTAAGTGACATTTATTACGAAGGAATTTTCATAAAAACAAAAAATTAGTTTTGTTGCATAAACAACGAATAGATTCGTTAGTTTTACCTTCAATTTCGTAATATTAACTAAAATTAGTTTTCAGTGTGGGGAGTTAAGCCAAAGTAGTTTTGAAATAATGTTGACTGATGTGTGCTGTCCATTTAAAATGTTGTGTACTTGCTCCCCTGTTCAGCTCATCACATCGACATTCATTCAACTCGCTATTTGGTTAAGTATTGTAGTTGAATTCAAGCAAACATAGAAATATTCAACAAGAAAGTTAATATTTTTAAACTAGCTTGAATGTTTTTTTGTTTTCCATAAGGAAGGATATAGAATCGATTGGGAAAATATAATGCGTTTGAAATGTAATTGATATCATTTCCTTCCAAGGTAAGCTGGAGTAGATAACCAGTAGGTACCAGTAGGATCACAAAACTCATGTCTGTTCTGCATCTAGTACAGTCTTTGAAACTTTGTTCAAAACTTACGTATGTAATGATGATGACAAACATTTAAGAGCTATGCCACAGTGATAAATTGGGGATTATAATAATGTTATTTGTTTTTATTGATCATAACGACAAAACCTCACTAATGCCACCACAGAGAGTGGGGAGGTCTGAGAAACTGATTGATTTTATCCACTAATTGATTTTAATTTAGAAAGGTAACAAGTCTATTTTACCTTCAAAATATTCAAAAGGTATTCAAATATTCATTAAAATGGTTTTTAAAAACATACTTCTCAAAGTAGCCACAAAAAATCAATATGATTTCTAATAGAGAAGCTTGTGAAATAACCTGTTTTCAATTAAGGTAATGCACTTTGTATTTCATACGAAAAATTTATGCAAGTAAACATTCTGGGGCTATGAGATATACGTTTTCAACAATAGGAAATTATTTGAATTAGAATATTGACAATTTTGTTGTGATAAAAATATTAAGGACTATCGTATCGAAAATAAGAGCTCTACATATTTTCTTGCATATTACAATAAAAAAAAGATGTTTTATTTATGTTTTAATTTATTTAATATAATCAAGCAACAGGCTAGAATGAGCTAAAATGGTGTTCTGTTAATATTGAATCTAAAATACTAGTCATTTGTTAAAACATAAAACTGAACCATGATTAACACGGATTTTCGCCTGGACGATCGGTTACCAACGTGTTGAGATTTACGCGAGTTTGGAAAATAAGGCGCAAGTTGATGTAGTTTACACTCACTTGAAAACAGCGTTCGATAAAAATGACCATGGAATATTAGAAAAGAGAAGCTACACTAGTATTTTGCTTTTAATTCCAACTACCTTTATTGCTTATCTTGACAGATACGCGTATTACGTCTACAATATGCAGACTTTTTCAGTGTCGTGTATTAATAACTCGACTGAGGATTCATGAAATATTGCTGCTCAAGTTGTCACGCCTTGGAGTTTCTACGCAATTGGTATTTTGGGTACAACCCAACCTAACAGACCGTTAGTTGCGGGTGAAGATAGACGGTTGTGTATTACGGCCTTTTTCTAACAAGTCTGGAGTTCCACAAGGTAGCAATCTCGGACCGCTATTGTTTATCTTGTTTTTCAATGATGCTGCTTTGATTTTGGACGAAGGTTTTAAAGTGGTCTACGCAGATGATTTAAAGTTATATATCGTGGTGCGACCGCAAAAAGATTGCTTACTTCTGCAAAAATCGTTGAGTTCATTTTCTGAGTGGTGTCAGAGAAACAAACTGATACTTTGCGTGGATAAATGTCAGGTTTCACCGTATGGAGAATCCCATTTTGTTTGACTACTACATTGATGGCAAAACTCTTAGTAGAGTTACCTGGAAGTTCAACTGGATTCAAAAATGACTTTCGAGCTACACCGCTCTGCGATCAAATCAAAAGCAACCCGACAGTTGGGCTTCATTTGCAAGGTGGAGAAGGGTTTTTCGGACCCACACTACTGGAAGTCGAACAGAACCTTACGGAACTCAACGTTACTGCAAACAATTTTTCACTGAACTGTGTTTGAATATAATGAACCGATTTCTACATGTATTGTTGCGTTTACTACAGTCGAAGAACTGCTTGAGTTTAATGAAACATCTAGACGTTTCGCGAATCGGATAAGAACGGTGTTAAACTAGTTTAAACAGATACGTGTTTTTATTAGTTTATATGTTTATTTTATGCATTAAGACTATTTATTGTCAGATGAATGATTTAACTGCCGGAGTAAATCTGACTAAAAATGCGGCAAAGTGTCTGACTTGGTACTTTGAAATCGAATACTGAGGCAACCCTGTTGAAGACTCTTTGAAGTCCGTTAATTGCTCCTTTCAATCCATGATTTGTGCGACGAAAAGGTAGATTCACCATCGAATTGTTCCTTAATGCGTTCAGGTTGATTTGTTCAAGTATGTTTGGGAAATCCATCCTTGCAAGGCATCGGCGATAAGTAAAGCTCTGGCAGTGTTTATTCGTATGAGCATTTGGTTGGGTTCATTTCCATTCGGTTAACGATGCACCAGTCAGCAAATGCTTGAAGCTGACTCTGAATAGTGTGACAATCGGCAATGGAACAGATACGAACGTAGAGTATGAGATCATGATAGTCGAGATCCCTAGATGATGAGATTAACATCGTTGAAGTCGAGCAATAAGATCCAAAATGGTTACCCTGAGGTATTCCCGACGTCGCTTGATAAGTATCAGAACGGCAGTCAACCATGAGTTGGTGACCAGTAAAATATGATTGAAACCATTCTAATAGGGTGCCATTGATCCCGAGTCGGCCTAGCTTAGTAATAACAATAGCATGGTTTAGTTTGTCGAAGGCGGCTGACAAATCAGTATAAATCACATTTGTTTGACCTTAGTCTATCATGCTATCAGTTACATACGACGTGAGGCTGATCAAATTGGCGGTATTGGAACGTCCTGCCATGAAGCCATGGCTCAAAAATGCTTGCTGTTGGTCACACTTCACTCAACGCACCTTCCGTCATTCACCATGGTCGACACTTCAGCAAGTGGATTCTGCAACGGCACTGACAGGTACGAGTCTGAGACAATAGAGGGAGATAAACAAACAAGGAAGAGGAGAAAAAAAGGGTTGTGTTTTCATTACGTAAAATTAATAGCTATTGTATACAGCGAACTATTTACATTTTTTATTTTTTCTAAATCCGTGAACTAAAACTAATTCTTAAACCTTGAGATAAAGTGCTGGTGAGTCAAAATAACTTAAAATTTAACATGTAAATATAACACAAAATATCTTTAAAATAGCTCCATGTAGAGGCAACATTGAGAAGCATTATTGCATAATTATAATTGTACCGAAGATAATCGAAAGGAACTAAACGTAAGTCAGATAATTGTGAACTATTTTGAATCTTCGAACAGCAAGTAGAATTTATTCTTTACCTAATTTGTTGCGCAGGAAAACTATATTCTCCAAAAACCGAATATTTGCGTTCCATTGCCGTCGGTCGGAGAATAATAATTACGGAAAGTTACCCGTTGAAACGACTTTCAACACTTGCATTTAGAAAGTAGCGGATTAAACATGACAAGTTCAAATAGCTTCGATAACGCGTGCAGTAAGGTAGTTCCGCCACAGTTGTTAACGTCTCGCTTGTTACTTTTTTTTTATGAACATGAAACATGTTAGCAGATTTCCAGAATGAAGGAAAAGTAATACTACCAACTGACTAAGTATTAGAACACACGGCCAAGCAGTCTCAATAAGGGATTGAAGTTCTTCATGAGGAAGGACAGGACTCCATCGGGTCCTGGACAACAGGAAGATTTCAGGTTGAAAGCGGCTCTTGAAATAGTCACATCGTTAAAGTCGATATCGCTTAAAGTGTCACCATGCATAGAGACGTTGCTTGCTGCGAGATTAACGAATTCTTCGGATAAGATCTCATCGGTGAAAGCCTTTTAGACCTTCACCATAAAACACCATGGACGATGGAAGACCGGACTCCTTTTGCTGCTCGTTTACATAGTTCCAAAACGATTTAGGGTTCCATTTCATCCTGTGCTGAACCCTATGTTGATATCGCGAATAACTTTGCTGAATGATCTTGGTGTATTGGTGGTTAATTCAGACGTAGTGGCATTTTAATAGAATCGTTTGCTACTACGTGAATTTTCTCAGTGTAGCTCTTTTGGTAGTCTTTAATCTAAGGAGTCCCCGAGTCTGCCATGAATGATGCGTTTCATTCTGGTGGATGATTTTCGGTACGTGTCTGTCGATGGTGTACGCCAAAACATGTGACAAAGTGCTTGCCGCAACTTCGACATTATAAGTATCGAGGATGGTTCCCCAATCGATACTGGAAAACAGATCATCAATGGCGCTGTAATCCGCTTCACTACCCGAGCAAAGGATTACACCAAATTGATAACAAGTTCTATTACCAGGTTATGATATTTTGATCACTGAATATGTTATCATTCAGGCTGAATAAACAGCCAAAATAACAGAAGGATTACCAAAAAAAACTCGTTGAATATCATAATAACAACTTATTTTGTTATCACTGAGATCAACTTGATAACAAATTATGTATTCTAAGCAAATTTATTGAAATAATATCAAATTATGTTATCAATTTTAAATCAAATTCTCATGCTAATAACTGAAAAAAATATTTTGATTAAGAGCAAAATTTCTTGTTCAAATATGCTGGAAATTATTTATAGTTTTACAATTCAACATATAACGTTCATAAAAAATAGTGTGTTCAAATGATATCAAATGATAACAAAATCTTCCAATGGTGATAACTAAATTTGTTATGCGATAACAGCAGAAATCAAAACGACAACTGAGATAACAGAACTTGTTACTTATATGATATCAGCTTGTTATTTTCCTTTGCTAGGGTAGTGGAGCAGGTGTACAGAAGATTGACAGAGCATCGTCCTGAGCGCTAACGAAGCAAACGTCCAAACTACGTTTGTTCTCGTTTCTCACGTGATTGATTTGCGATAAAGTACATGCACTGTAGCTATCAAGAAGGGTGGAAGCTCTAAAATGAAACGCAGAACATACAGGATCCGAATAAAGGAAACCACTGTGGGACGGTGGCCACGAAATACTTGGTAGATTATAGCCGCCAAAAATGATGATCTTGCTATTGTAGCTGTACTTTCCAAGATAGCTACCAAGACCTGCTCAACGCTGCTCCACAAATCATTCTCAATTGCTCTGGATATCAAACTGAACACTTATTTAAAAAAATGGATGATTAGAAGAAAAATTAGTATTCTCCATTTGATTCCAACTACCTTTGCTTATCTTCGACAGATACGCGTATTTCGTCTACAATGTGGAGACTTCTTCAGTGTCTCGTACTAATAACTCGACTTCCTAGTACGAGACACTGTAGAAGTCTGCACATTGTAGACGAAATACGCGTATCTGTCGAAGATAAGCAGAGGCAGTTGGAATTAAATGGAGAATACTAATTTTTCTTCTAATTTCTAGTTACAGGCATTCCACTTAACAGCTCAAACCCTCTAGGATTCAAATGGATGATTCTTTATTGTACGGGATGGAACTTAAACATTGTAGAGGCCGAATGAAATTGTTATTATTTATTCACGCATTTACAATTTTTTTATCGAACACTTTTCATCAAGTTCTAGACAAGTGTTTCATCACAGTTTTTGGACGCCTGATCCCATTTTTTTTATCTCCTGTATATTTTCAGCTGCTTTATCAGTCTTTCTGAAGACCCTCTTGAAAATCGCCCAGTATCATTCGATGGGCCGAAGCTGAGGGAAATTCAGGGTTGCTGTCTTTCTGGGTTGCTGTCACGAAATCTATGCCCTTTTCCGTGAACATTAAAGTTGTTTTGATGTACTGCGCCGACGCCAAATCCGTCCAAAACAGTGGAGGAGTACTATGAGTTACGCAACTTAGGGTTAAGTTGACGTTTTTAAAAATAAGGTGAATTCGGATAAAGAGAACTGTTGGGTTCTATGGTTTTACTCGAACTGATTTATTCGTTCAACGCTAAACACTTGCTACGCTGTCTGGTCTATCGAATTGTTTGGTTTAGATAATCAGAAGACACAACATCGCATTCCATACGATTGTTGGTAATCAGATATCTGTTGTGTTGTTGAAACTGCATGTTGGCGGCTGGCCGGGTCGATTGGTGATAACTTATGCTTCTGATATATAATAAAAGGCAGCAACCTCTTCTGCAGACACGCATATCGATAGATTTCCGCATTGATTGTTCTGTTAGTTTAAAAAATGGTAGACTTCATACCGCAAGTACACATTGCTTACCATACCACTACTTTTCGACCAAATTTCCCCACTTGAATCTATCTGCATCACTTATATGCTCCCCTATGTCCACAGTGTAATAATATGGACCTGGACGGGGTTTTGAGTCGTCTTTGCAAAAAATCCTAAATTACACTTTGAATTCCAAAGCGTTTCGCCAATTGTCGCAAAGTTACACCTTTTTCACGTAGCAGTTTGTCCAAAACCCTAATTTTCACGTCTATTCAATCCACGACATTTTTAAAACGAAGTATTTGAACCGTGCAAACAAGTACACAAACGAAAGATGTTAGTCAAATGTACAGCATGCTATGATGAACACATTGAAGCCATCACAAATACACGCATACAATGCAAATGTACGTAGATAGCTTATTTTCGATACATCCTTTTGAACACTAAGTTGAGAGCAGGCAATGCGTTGTCTGGAAATGGTAAGAGGCAACCACTATTGGTTCTAAGAACAATTCTTCAGCAACGGTAATTGAGCTGAGATCAAAATAAATTTCCAGCATACAAATACTTTTGTTATGTAAATTGAATTGGTCGTCCTGATAAAGACGGGTTTCGAACGCCAAGCATAGTATGCGATTTATGGTTTCGTCGCGGTCTTTTTTTCTCTCTTTTTTTTCTTTTAGCAGGATGGGCTGGAGTAATTTAACTCCTTGTCGTTTAAGAGCTTCTGAGCGAGTACAGTTATTTCCATTCCGTTATAATTGCTTATCCATTGACAGATACGCGTATTTCATCTACTACTTGCAGACTTCTTCAGTGCCTCCTACTCAGACACCTCTCAGTGATTGGAATATGAAATTAATTGCATATAAAGTTAAACAAGTATCGATAAGAGAATGTAGGTTGATAAGTCATTAACTAATACTGGGGAAGCGAATTTCAGTCAACAGTATCAAGGGGGTCACTACTGATTTTGGAGTGAACTTGCCAAAGTGCGATGCACTCTCCAAAACTGTTTTCAATTTTGAATAATTATCATCGTCTCCAGCCCTCGAGCCTCTCTCCCTTTCTCACTCCGTGCCACCGTATCACTTGGTGCTCATCTGCTCATTGCTCCGTTGCACCCCTGGTTCCCTATTTATGTCTGTGCTTCTACAGATCAATGCAGCCTCCGCCAGCGGCAGCGGGTGGTTAAACGGTTTGTTTAATGCGGAAGTCATTCGTTTAAACATAAACCAGACAATTCAATTAATGTTATTTTATTTCGTTTTCACGGTCCTCAGATCTCGTCTTTATTTTTATTTTTCAGTCCGAGCTCTCGGAGGTGTTTGTTTACTTTGTGTGCTTTTGGGATATTTGTTGTGGGCGCATATGCTGCAACGCGACGCCCGTCGAACACTTGGGGAAACAGAACCATGTATCAAAAAACCACATGCTGACAATTTCCTACTGATAAATAAGACATCATTCGGTTCCAGTAATGAGCTGTTATAATAGGCTGAGGCGGATAAATAAAAATGATATACGACGTCTTTGAAAGATTAAGTGGAATTTAATGGGTGCTCCACCGTGCGTTGAACGGATGATTTGTGTTTGTTAATTAAGACTTGCTAGATTAGTGGAACCCCTCTTAAGGTGACAGTTGTAAAAGTAGGCAAACGGATGCTATTAAGGCACATTCGGCACACAGGCGGAGATTTGAACCACTTGATTGCTTTAGTGCAGCTAGAATTTATTTTATATTTTGGCATGCGCATTTTTTAGATTCGTACCTTAAAAAACTCAAAGTAGCGAACTAGTCAGCCCAGATGATGGCAAATTTTGAATTCCTTTCCCAATCACAAAACGATAGCTATTAACGGACACAGAATTCAGTTTGGTTTGTCTCTAGTTCTAAATACTAGCGTTGGTTGAAAAGCATAGCCAATAAAAAAGAGAGTAACGGAAATGCAGCACGAAGCAATATTTACGGACCACAATTGTAAAATCAGACACCGGCAACAAAGCAATACTATAGAGCGTTCGATTCCTGATGAATCTTCCGATTCCAGTCTTTTTAATGTGCTGATGCTTGCACTAGACCGCCGTTATCAACCCCACACCTGTCATCTCAACCATGCTCGTCATCAGCATACATCGACCGGCACGTCACATAGTAGTATGAAAGCTTCCTATCTCAGCTGTGCTCATTTCCAGCTTCAGTGATGCTCTATTTGCTAGTTTCAGTCGTCAAAGTCGCCCCAGCCCTGGGTCTAGTGATGGGACAGGGCTCTCCAAGCTGCCATCTATGGCGAGTATTCTTCAACTTATGGATCGCTGCCTTCTGAATCCTCCAGAACGAAGGTGGTATCAACAGTTCACTCCCTATTACCAGTTGGCTTGCAGTGACGCACGCTACGATGTTTACGCCTTCGTGGAAACCTGGCTAAATATTAACACATTTTGGAAGTAACTGTTCGACGACACGTATTATGTCTACCGGATTTAGCAACAAGAAATCTGGTGGTGGAGCCTTCTTGTCGTGCGCCCAAAATACTTGCCTTCAACAGCCTTTCAAAGATTCAACGGTTGAACATCTTTGGGGCCTTATCGAAAAGCACGCTCTTTCTTTGGCTTGGATCTTTCTGCGGTTTTCGATAAAATGAGGCCACCTTGATCCATTCATTTTCCTACTACATATGAGTGGCGTGACCGTGCTCTTCAGATACCTGAAATTATCCTACGTGGACGACCTAAAGTTGCTCGTTGATATGCCCTAGACCATATAGCACACCGGGATCTTCCACAAGCAGTCCCATCAAGTGTTAGATTCATTACATAGAGGATAGTAGGAGGCAGAAAGAGGAGCAGGAGAGAGAGGGGCGTTTGAATGCTGAAACGAAAACGGAATAATGATTTAGTGATTATTGTAATTGATACGTTCAAGTATGAATAGTTCTCTTCTGTTTCTTCTCCTATTGGTTGTTGTTGCACGCGACGCATTTAAATACATGGAAAGATAGCAAACATAATAAAGATGTTGGTTAGTGGTAAAATATATTATAAGCTTTCTTATCATGTGTTTGTGTGAAGCTTAAATATTTTAATATTAGTACCGATTTGAACCGATTTACACCAACAGTAAGGATGCTATTGGGGCCACTCACAAAGTGTGATGGTGGTTTTTTATTGAGAAAACAAGGTAATTTATATTAGAGCATGGGAGCCAATACATATCAGTTAATACCAATAGTACAGACGCTGTTGCAGCCACTCATAAAATGGAATAGTAATTTTTGGGTTACTAGATATGTGGCCCAGCGAGTTTGGCGAACGAACAATATGGATCACAATTAATTATGATCCCAACCACCCGCCCACCACATCTGGCAAACCAGCACAGCCTTATTATCTTCTTTGTTCACTCGATCACTCGCGCCACCGAACAATAGGTAACCGACACAATAGAAAATGCGATATGCACGATAACGAAACCTTGCGCAACACACCCTCGACACAACTGTTCACAACCGATGCCCGACGCAGGCTCCCTGATTTTCGCAAACTGTCAACATGCACAACTACAGTCTAAAAACCATTTCACAACTGGAACCGAAATCTACAACAAGCAAGTTGAACGTCCCAAAGAGTAATCTACACTTTGAATCACGATTGAAGGATTTCGCGAAATAAGCGCCCCAGAAGCATTGCGCGCCTACTGTCAACTTTATGCTTCTCTTGATTTTCAAGCTCATCTGTTTAGCACCAGCCGGGGAAGACTTGATCCTATACCCAATGCTTTCCTTATCTCCAATCCGCTCAAAAAATCGCAATGTTTTGTGATATAGTGGGCGGAATATTATAGTTTGAAATAATTCAATACAGACGTCTTCCAAACATGGAAGATCGACAGGTAATCGGTGTGTAACCTGGTACCTCATAGCAAGATGCTTAGAGGCGGACCGGAAGAGTTGATGAGCTACCTCCCCCAGAATTAATTAAAAATATTATTGCAAACAAATTTGTGAATTTTTCAGATCGAATGGAGTAAGAACGAAGTCATTCAGTTCAGTTGAACCGAGAATTATCAGCGTTCACTTTAGCGTAACATTTTTCATAATTTTGAAATGGCACCCTGTATAGAAAAGAGAAACGTAGTCCTACGTTAAAATGTTAAACTGTGTGAGCTATTAATGTATGAGAAAGTACACTAATAGAGGCTCTCAGAATGTTCTAGTGACAAGAAACCGTTGCAGGGGTTGGGTTACTTACTTTTTAGTTTTGCTGGTCAAATGTCCCTTCAGGACCGCACCTGCGCTAGCTTGTCTCCAGCTTCTCGAGTGCCCTACACTTCCTAGGTTTTGCTCCACATGGTGTTACACCTCGCTTGCTGCGCTCCCATGCGTCTCACACTGGTAGAATTCAAGAAAAACATGCGGAATTGTTGTCTGGCATCCTTACACCGTGACTCCCTTCATTGTATCATTACATCTTTAGAGACTTTCTGGTTCGCCATCAAATTGCGCCAACTCGTGATTCATTCTTCTCTTACATATGCCGTTTTCAGATACACCGTTGAAGATGATACAAAGCATACGTCGTTCTAAAACTCCAAGTGCTTCTAGGTCCTCCTCGAGCATTGTCCACGTTTCGTGGCTGTAGAGAACTACCGGTATTATCAGCATATTTTCCGTGGTGCACTTATTACGGGAATAAAGTTTGAAAACCGTGCCCAGTAATCCCGCACATTCTACAACATCTTCATGCGCAATGTTAAACAAGAGGCAGGAAAGACCATCGCCGAAGACTTGCCGAAGTCCTTCGCATGTTTCAAACGAGTCTGATAACGCACCCAATATCTTTACCTGTGCACCATCCAGCGTTGCTTTGATCAGTCTAGTCAGTTTTCCGACAGACCCGTTCTCGTCCATAATCTTCCGTAGCTCTTTACGATGCGGCCTTGAAATCGACGAATAGGTGGCGTGATACATTTGCAGGATCTGCCGCAACGTAATGATTTGGTTGATTGTCACTGGCCAGTCCCCAAAACCGATTTGATAAATTCTCACAATTCCCCTCACTAGCGGCGATAGATGGCGGAAGACGATCTGGGAAAGTACTTAGTAGGCCAGGCTGAGAATAGTTATCGCGCGGTAGTTCTAACATTTCAACTTGTCACCTTTTTTAATTGACCCTCTTTCCACTTCTCTGGTAGTGTTTCTGTATCTCAGTTCCAAACGTTAAGTCGATGCAGATAATTCTTCTCACCTGCCTTGTTGTTTGTGGGCTGACATGTGGGAGCTGGCACATCTTCTTCGTCCGCCATTCCGATAAAGTCAGTGGTCCTGCTGTCTTGGTGTTCCGCCTCTGCATCATTCAGGTGTTCATCGTAGTGTTGTTTTCGCGTCACGAGCCCTCGGTTCCACAGATTCAGCCCGTTTGGTGATTCGTTTTGGCTGCTTCTGCTTCTTAAGAGTCTACAGGCCCGTTCTCTCTTTGGCACGCATAACAATAGTCGCCGAAGTACTTAGCTTTTTCGCCACATGACGCTTGAAGTAGTCCTTTACCTTTATGTCGATTGTAGGGTCAGCGGGACCGTATTTTCTACCCCGTCTCGCGGAATCTACGAACGAGCATTGTTGTTGATAGTTCCGTACTGTGGTTTGAACCACTCCGACGCTTACACCTATATCTTTAGCCAGATTTCTGATCGAAAGACAACTGACGGTGCACCGTTCGTGCACAATCCGTTTTATTTTCTCAGGAGAAAGGCCACGCATTTTCTAACTTCCGTACGAAAAATTAAAAGAAAATTTACAAAATTAGTTTAATTTGGATGTAAACAACAGGACGCAGCCCAAATTTGGTTGAATACTGCACGCATTTTGAATTGACGGTTAGTCATAAATGTATTTATAATTATCCGAACAGTCTATAACTGGCATCAGCATAATTGATAAAACCTAAATACTTTAATGTTTCTAGTATGAGTGCATTCAAAAAGCTTATTTCCAGAAGTTTGAAGGTCGATTAGTACACAATCGACACTAACTAATTTTGAAAAATAATTTTGGCTTGAATCCTAGAGGGTTTGAGCTGTTTAGTGGAATACCTGCAACTAGAAATGAGAAGAAAAATTAGTATTTTCCATTTAATTCCAACTACCTTTGCTTATCATGACAGATACTCGTATTTCGTCCACAATGTACAAACTTCAATAAGTCGAGTTATTAGTACGAGACACTGAAGAAGTCTCCACATTGTAGACGAAATACGCGTACCTGTCATGATAAGCAAAGGTAGTTGGAATTAAATGGAAAATACTAATTTTTCTTCTCATTTCTAATTTTGGCTTAATTTTTCACCACTAGTTTTTACACTGAACATGACTCTTGAAACTGGGTGTTTTCAAATCTGTGGTCTTTGTCACATACAATTCAATCTCGAAACCATATCTTCTCACTGACAGGACATGGTTCCAATCAGTGGTGGTAAGAGTACTGCGTTTTAATATTTTCCGGCGTCGTTTTAGGTTTTATGACTAGACGAAAAACACACAAAAAACGATAGTTCGTTTAAGAAAACAAATGTCATGATATGTTCCGCCGTCAAGGACGATGGTTTCTACCTTAGGCGTAACATAAATTGATGCCGTTTAGAGTTTTGTTTGCTGACTAATTACTCCATGAATGTGACGTGTATTGATTGGAAACCAACTACAAGAATTAGCTATAACAACTAGTATGCATGAATGAAAAAGTAAGTGAACTTTTAATCAAGCCAAACGGAATCTTTGAACTTTTAAACACTGTCGGCAAAAAGCAGGTGTCCGTTTTTTTCCCACCACTTTCTATCACTTGCATTCGTCTGACTGTACTTCTTCCCAGTGTGTGACATTCTACATTTCGAGCAATTCTCAACATTTACTACCACTGGTTCCAATAATGATTGGCATGGTCATCGCTAGCAAATAGGAATCCATTCCTAAAAGCCGGCCATTCATCGAGACAATTCCGCTCGATTTCCCGATCTAATTGAAAAGTCTTGTTGCCAGCACAGATGCTGTACCATCCTATGGACACCT
The DNA here is from genome assembly GCA_034211315.2 of Aedes japonicus. NCBI lineage: Eukaryota > Metazoa > Arthropoda > Insecta > Diptera > Culicidae > Aedes > Aedes japonicus. The sequence goes on along the minus strand of JASCZW010002021.1, from coordinate 91,423 downwards.
GTCCATTTATGAACCAAGCTCCATTTCCCATTTCATCCACGATGCGGTGGATAGTTTGGATTGAATTGACCAACTCTAGTGTTGTCTAGAACAGACGGCGCTCTAAAGGAAATCCATTCTCGCCACCGTCATCAACTTCAACTGTCCACCACCAGGGAATATGGTTTGTCCGAGCATATTTGTGGTAGGAATCGATTCAATTAAGCCAACGACCACCATGTCAGTGTCGAGGCTCCAAATTGGTCCAATATTCACCATTCGTGGTGGACATCTCCAATATCTGCAGCAGGGCCTACTACCTACTGCTACCCATCCACTTGAACAACCACCCATTGTGACGGTAATGGCGGCCAAGCCAGGTCCTACGATTGGGTGACAGTGGCAGAGCAAATTGTAGCCCTTACATCGTTGAATTAAAATTTCAAAAGAGCAAGCCAGCAATGCCGAGGCAAATTGAGCAATTTTCATTTCGCCATATTTTCAACCCAATTTTTTCTTTCATCACTATTCAAACTTTTCAACTCGCCATTAAGAGGGGATGGGTGGATTTTCATCCCGGAAAAGTTGAATGCCATTGAACGCGGGAATATATTGGGAAAGTTGTGGAGTGTAAAAATGGAAGTATAAATCGTTCTGTTTTGGCTCATTTCAGTTCTGCGTGAGAAATTTGTGGCGGGCGGGGTTTTTCGAACGCAAATAGACTGGTTCGGAGAGTTCTTGCTGGAAAATGTCTGAATTTTTTTCTGAGATTGTAGTTGCCTTCCAATAAGAGCAAACATCATCTCTTTAAACAGTATCCTTAGAATTATGACTGAAGCACTAAGGTGGGAAGCTGGTTCTAAGAGGACTTAATGTTATGTTTGAATTCAACTACTTTTGTAACTATAAATAATATAAACATCTCAAACCCTTCAGGATACTTTTGTAGTTTTCTTCTGCATGAGAATAAACAATTTTGAGCATGTCTTTTTAGTATATTTGAATACAATGAAATGTCTGGAATACAGAAAAGCCATATTTGTTCCCGATTTGGCTTCCAAAAAGCCATTGATTCCGAATAATAAGTCTAGATATGTTGAAATTACTCTGAAATGTAGACAACACCCGGAAACTGTAATTCTGTTTGCTTGTCATTTCAAACAGTAATTTGTGCCTAAGCACAAATCAAAAGCTAAAATTCTGTGTTGAAAAGTTTCTAAGTTGATTCATTTTTTGCTCTTTAGGGCATGTTCATAAACCACGTAGACCCATTTTTGAAAATGTCAGACCCCCCTCCCCCCTCGTAGACCTTTATCCATACCTTTTTTTCGAAATTTTGTATGGAGTGTAGACATTGGTCAAACCCCTCTACCTCCCAGAAAAGTCTCCTTTTCTGATCAGAACTAGTGTAATTGCACAGAGAACCACATAGATGAAGCTTGGCGAGTAGCTTTACATCTTCAATGTACAAGGTCACTAATTCTATTTATAGATCAGTACCGGCGCCGGCCACGTCCTCACGGTCTTTGTGGAGGGGGGAAGAAAAAGGATGATTAGTTTGACAATCGTTGTTATTAGATACCGTGATCAATAATATAATATATGCCGATGGATCTCCTGGTGGCTTCCCTGTTTTTGATAGCAACACTAGGGTCTGAATTTTTCAGGTGGCTGGAAAGATGCCCTCGTTCAGACACCTTTGCATCACAACCCTGAACGTTTCGGGAGCCAGCAAAAAAGGCCGTCTGGATAGCCAGGTTTGGAATACCATCTGGTGCTGGCGCTTAGTTCACCTTTAGCGTATTTGCTATCGCAATGAGCTCGTCGTTCGTCACCGTCACCTCGTTGGCCCTCGTTGAGCCATTGTCAATACCCACGTGGTCACGGGTTGTGATCACCCTTCCGTTGCTATGACAGTGTTAAGGTCTGGGATACTGGAACGTTGGTCATGGGACAAATCTACGGCGGTGGGGGCCCATGGACTCAGGTCGTGGTTCGGAAAGAGTTCCTCAACGATCACCTGTATTGCTCAGCTGGAGCCGCCATCCCGCTGGTTTTGGCCATTACTATCCGATAGGCGTTGCCCCACGGATTCGTATTGGCCTTCTGACACAGGCCCTCAAAGCAGGCTCACTTGCTGGCCTCTATCTCCCTCTTTGCACGGCTTTCGTGGTTGCTAGCGCTCCTCTACGCTCGATTCTATCGGCGAGGACCGTGCTCTTTGCATTCGTCGTCTTGCGTGGAGGTTCGGAGGTCGGCAATCGACTCCGTTCACCAATACACCGGCGATCTTCCATTCCTCGGTTTGACTTCCTTCAGCATGGTCACATCGCACGCTCGTGTAAGTGACATAACGAGTCGTTCACAGCAAGGTGCCTGGGTTTCGCGTAAGATTCATTTCCTCTCAAGCGCCTCTTTAAATGTCACTACTTTAAAGTACGACGTCCTTCATCTGTGGGCAAATGGAGTGGATGTTCCTCCTTCCGTACGCTGCCTTGTATTGTGGACGATACAATGACGCACCGCCAAGTGGTCGCTATGGGTGTAGCCATCATCCACCCTCTAATTATTAGAAGCCTTGGACTGCTGAAAGTTACATCGATTATAAATTCCGCTCCGTTTCTATGGAAGGTACTCTTGGTACCCACGTTGACTAGGTCCACATTGAGCCTAGCCAAGGCATCCAGAAGAATGTGGCCCCTGGGCTTGGTAAAGCGGCTTCCCTACTCGCGTGCCCAAGCGTTGAAGTCCCCCGCTATTACTGCTTTAGGCTAGTTAGCTCCGCTGTCATATGATCAAGCATATTGGAATACTGTTCAATCGACCATCTTGGCGGTTCGTAACAGCTGCATAAAAACACTCCATCCACTTTAACAACCGCGAACCCTTCGTTTGTGGTAGACATAACGTCCTAAACCGATTACTTGTCCGTCGTCCATAATCCCGCCATGTTGGACCTGTCCGCAACCCAGTTGCCGTTGCCGACTGGGATGCGGTATGTGTCGGATATTATGGCGATATTAGGTGCCGATTCGCAAACTGTCTGACATATCAGTTGTTGGGTAGCCTCACAATGGTTTAGGTTTAGTTGAGTTACCTGTATTGCGATTGGCTCGTTGAAATACCTCTAGCGACTGGGCACTTGGCCCTCCCCATGACGTGCTTATCATCCAGTTTCCCGGCACACATCAAGTATTTTAGAGGACCTTTTCAGTCCCACGCCTTGTGGCTTGTGTTGCTACCTTAGTAAAATTAACTTCATTGTGCCCCAAAGAAGTCACAATCATGTAATGTTAACCAATTATGACAGTTTTGTGTTGCTTGGGACACCTTCTGAACATGTTACTTCTACCTGGGACTTTGCACTTCCAAGACATGAACCAGCTCTAGCAATCTGAAGCATGCCTGCGGTGGGCATATAGACCATCCCACCTTCACCTTCGCCACTTTCAACGCCACGTCCGCGTCGGCTGCCGCTACTCTCATCATTGCCACCCGTGTCCCGAGTGGCAAGCTCGACCTCGCACTGTTCCTTCAGTGTGGTGGAGATCTCTTCTACCTGCGAGACGAGGGCGCGTACCTCCACACCCTCACCTGAGGCCTGTTTTGTCAGGTCTCTATAAGCTGGGCCCTTTAGCTTTGTCGTCCTTTCCGCTAGTACAAATTGCTTGCCAAATTAAAAACTTCTTGGCGCACTGTATCCAGAGGTTATCGAGAACATCACACTTACCTTTGGCAGTCACATACAGGTTTCCTGGAATCTGGTTGAAGTCCGCCTTCACATAGGTCTCATCATCTATCACGCAGCAGTGTGGTTTGGTTAACTTCTGGTCGTACAACTTCCTGGCACGGCTTTATGCGACCTTATTCGGTTTCTTGTCACTGTTTGGAGACTCCTGAACCTTAAACGTTCGTAGTCCAGCTCGAGTTTTGGTATTCTGCACGAAGCTCTTGGGAAACGCCCATCAATTATGTCACGCAAAAATGCTTTTGTAACCCCTCTACCCTCCCTTTGTCACGTGTTTTGTATGGACCTTCAATTTTTTTTGTATGGATCATCACGTTTTCCCAACCCCTCCCCCTCCTCTCCCTTCATCCTTCAATGCGTGACATAATTAATGGACCTTCCCTTGCTCGTATTCAACTCATTAGCTACATTTCGAACTGAGGCGTTCGGTTTCCGTTTAAAGGCCCAACCACGCGTTTGTTTTCGTTCTCTTTGACCTAACGGCTTTTGCGCATCTGATGAAACTCATTCACATAGTGTAAACACTACACATTAAGCTATGTCTACGCAAAACTTTAATTAATTTTACCAAAGGGATCAAAAATTAAAGCACTTCGAGTGTGTGCGGATTTTAAACGGTAAACCCTTTACTAGACAACATTGGCTATTCCTAGAGCCCTCCAGGAACCGTTTTTTTTTTCGTTAAGAAAAGAGCTAGATTTTGAAGGACACCAAAACATGATAAGGGACACTTCAAACTTTATCTCAAACAAATTAGTATGAACTTATTCTGAACGAGTAAACATACATTATTGGGAGATAAAACTTTTAACAGCAGTTCAAATAAAAAAGGTAACTGCGAAATATTATCACCTGACATCACCACTAAAATTCGAATCGAAAAATCAATCGGATTGAACCTGTCTAGTGAAGTTTTCGAGAGAGAGAAAAAAGAAACATTTGCGATGAACGGTGATCGTTATTGCCCTCAATGGCCACGTGAATTAAGCTGTTGCTGATGGTATGAATTTTGATTCAGCTGTCGAGACCCAAATAAAGCACTAGCTCATCTTCACTATAGAAATAGCTGAAACGTGTCAATTTAGGATACTTTCGTTGATTTGATTATACTTCGCTGAAGCATGCTGCGAGGAGGTTTGTTTTAAATTGGCATTTAGTTTCCTGCTATCTATATCTCAGCTGATAAAACAATGCTTTCAATCAGTTTATTTTAGAACACCAACAGCTATTTCAGCTGATTTCAACTTCTTCACATCGAAAGCAAACCGCTTATTGAAGCATCTGCAGTAAAATCTTTCAAGAGGCAGCAGACCTTCGGATAAAATTTAATGAAGTGTTGCCACTAACTTCGAGCTCATGCATCACTAGTTTGCTACCAACTCAAAGCAACGAAGAAACCCCCTTGCCGGTTGAACGCGTCTTACTCGATTTATTAAAATGTGGGAAATATAATTTATTTCATATTAAACTTTCTTATCTAACTACTCTGTCTTTTGGACGAGGTTCGCTTCAATGTTACCAACCGAGTGCAAGGAGCATACTCACATACTTTCTTCCATTTTCATTTCTCGTTACAGAGGGATTAATATCCTACAGCATCCCCAAGGGTGTGATCCGTGGAATGGAGGTCGACCTTTCGGATCGCACTTACGACGGCGAGGAAGAGGGAGACCGCCTCGTCGGGGGCCTCGGCCAGCTGGTGGACGGCCAGAAGGGAGCCGATAACTTTCGCATCGATATCCATGGATTCGGCAAGGGTAAGTGTCCTAATTTCTAACGTACTTCCTGCGAACGCGCTGGGAGATGTGTTTTTACTGTTCGAGAACAAAGCTGCTCCATTTTTCACGACAAACCGGTGAATGATGTTATAAATTGAAGGATTTATCAACCGGCGTCGAAGCTTGCTGAAAGGGATGAATTGTTTGACGGTTTCTATCCGTAAAGCTAGCGATGAGGGTGGACCATAGTCATGCATGGAGGATCTCGGTGGTAATATGCCATAATCTGATGGATAAAGGTTTAGTTCACTGAGTGATGGGAAAATTTTCGGATGGTCAGGAATCATTTGTTTCAATCGAAACCTAATAAAGTAAATCAGGAACGGATAAGTTTTCATTTTTTACTATCATTTGTTATTGAGGATTGATACTCCTTCCTGTATTGAGTATGTGATCCGATGTAGTCCTTTGAAAAGAAAAAAATAACTATTTTAGATTGGTTACTTATAATATCTTGAAATTTTTAGAATATTGTATTAGTTTTCTGTTCGTATTTATACCCGCAGGCCCGTACTTATAAACCCATCGGTGAACGGTTGGAAATGAAGGAGAAGGTAACTCTATCTGTCGATACGAAACACGTTTTTTTCATCGTCATTCTGTTAACCTATTTCTAAATATTCCTTGTGTTTGAAATCCGCGTTTATTTGTTAATCGTTGCGTCTATCGATTTGTACCGCCGCGCTAGTGCAAACTCGAAGTGCATTTATTTTGATTGATAAGTGTAGTGTTTAGTGTGACGGTTGCAACTAAAGATTTGGCCTATCACCTCCACACGCATTTTTTTCTTTCTCGAAGCGACATCTGGTTGTCATTAACGGCACTGTAAATTGCACACAACTCCCTGCCATAACAAATGACTTCAACCGCCTTGCGTGTTGCATATCCGCTGCTGCTTGTTATCTCGCATAAAAGCTTCAGAATGGAATAAAGCTGCCAACAGTGCACGGAACCGGTGAAAACCCTAAAATTTATTAAATGCCAGGGTTTTTGTGAAAAAGTTGCTCATCTTGATTGCGTCTCCTTATCCCGTGCAAACATGGATTTAATCAGCGAACAACCTAATTTCTTCTGGTTTTGCAACAGTTGCTCCGGGATTATGAACTTGAAACACGTTCGGGACGCTTTTGGGGCGTTAACGGAGGCATTACAAAATCTGAGCGAAACAGAACAGAACAGAGTTAGAAAAAAATAGGGAACAAGTCGAAGTTCTGGCCACGAAAATTTTTGCTGTTCCTGCTGCTGCCCCTACTACCCCCACTGCACCCAGTTTATCCTCCGGTTGGCCTAGTCTTGCTAGGAAAAGCAACAAACGATCGTTTGGCGCAGCAGGATTTATTTCACCCGATCAGTCTAGTCTATCGCGCGGCACAAAAAATCCATCTGAGAACATTCCATCGGCTGCAACTGTTCCGCATTGCAGTCAGTGCTACGGACGATGATCTTCTCACTTTAGCCACTGAATGTATACCTTGCGACGAACCGATCGAGGTTAGAAAATTAGTGAAGAAAGACGCTGATCTAACGGCTATGCGATTCATTTCGTTTAAAATCGGGGTCGACGAAAAGTACCGTGAGGTGGCTCTCAGTGCCGACACATGGCCAGACGGGATCTTCTTTCGGGAATTCGTCAACTACCAAGACATGAAATCCGGACAGGGGTTTCTAAAAACACCTCGTTTGAATTTCACCGCCGTCTTCATCCTAAGTTGGATACCATAACTTTCACGAAACCGGGATGCACACTGCATCATCTATCAAGCATCTGTACCCAGCCATCCCGGTCCTGTGGTCGGAGTAAGGGGGAGGGTCTCTCCACCTGAACTTCCAGGCAAGTATGTGTGTTATCCAAGGTATTCTGCTCCTGATGTTTTCCCGATTTCCAGTGCCGCTTCCTCGCATGCTGATGCTTGCAGTAACTCGCCGCTATTATGCCCAACCAGCCCGCTACATACCCATCACCTAATATGGTTTGCTCATCATCAACACACATCGACCGCCACTTCAACCGGTCTGGAACGCACGTCACAAAGCAATATGGAGGCCCTGGACCCTCCTAGCCCAGCTGTGCCCACTACCGGTATAAATGACGCTGTATTTGTCCGTTCCAGCCGTCAAAGTCGTCCCAGCCCTGGGTCTAGTGACGGAGACAGGGCTGTCCAAGCTGCCATCCAAGGCAAGTATCCTTCTTCTAATGACGTCGCCCGGCTTGATGCTGTTTCCATTTCTAGATCGATATCGGCCGATTCCTTATCGAAAGCCCTTCTGTACTACCAGAACGTAGGAGGCATTAACAGTTCGCTCGCCGAGTACCAGTTGGCATGCAGTGGCGCATGCTACGATATCTACGCCTTCACAGAAACATGGCTAAACAGCAAAACATTAATAAAGCAACTGTTCGACAACACGTACGATGTGTACCAACTTGATCGATTGCCGCTCAACAGCAACAAGAAATCTGGTGGTGGAGTCCTTCTTGCCGTGCGCTGAACGTTCAAATCTCGCCTCCTGAAGCCTCCCGAGAACTTAACGGTTGAACATCTCTGGGTGGCAATATCCACCAAAACCGGAACATTGTTTATGTGCGTGGTGTATATCCCACCTGATCGTGTCAACGACGGCAGCCTCATCGATAAGCACACTCTTTCCTTGGAGTGGATCGTGTCATGAATGGGACCCAGCGACAACATCGTCGTTGTGGGAGATTTCTACCTCAGCACGATTTCATGGCATATACCAACGGCTTCCACTATCAAGATACTTCATGTTTGTCATTCAGACCAGCATCTCTCTCCTTGCTTGATGCTTATTCTACCGCGAGACTTCGGCAAGTTAACGGCATTCCGAATAACAACAATCATTTGCTGGATGTATGTTTCATTATTGAAGTACTGAGTCAAAGATGTTCTGTCGTTCAAGCTCCGGCACCGCTTGTCAAAAGGTGCAGAAACCATTCCCCTCTGCTACTGACGCTGGAGTTAAATCCTGAGTACAGCTTCCATGACAACTTCGAAAATGTTTATTATGACTTCAACCATGCTGACTACGAAGGAATGAACAACTTTCTCGCCGACGTGGACTGGAACACGACTCTTGCCAACGGGGATGCAAAATTTGCTGCTTCGACTATGTGCTGTATTCTGCTTTACGCCGTCGATCAATTCGAGCCCAAGAAAATCAACCGTAAGCCTCCCAAACCTGCCTGGTCTTGTTCTGACCTCAAACACTTGAAACAAGTTAAAAGGGCTGCTTTGAGGAAACACAGCAAATATCGCACCGATTCCACGAAGGCAAACTACGCTCGCGCCAACGACGATTACAAATACCTCAATAACAGCTTGTACAACGCCCATCAGTTTCAATTGCAGAGTCGTCTCAAAAGGAACCCGAAAAGCTTCTGGCGATTTGTGAACGAACAACGTAAAGAAACCGGCCTACCCTCTACTATGACTGATCGCACTCTTGAAGCTGACAATATCGTGGATATCGTCAGCTTGTTCCGTACGCAGTTCAGCAGTGTCTTCTGCGGCAAAACTAGACACTAGACCTACTAGAAATGTTCCCCGCATGTCTGTATTTGGCTCTGCTTTCACTATTCATAGTGATATGGTGATTTCAGCCGGGAAGCAGATGAAAACTTCAACTGGATGCGGTCCTGATGGTATTCCTTCAATTGTCCTGAAGCGTTGCCTAAACACGCTTGCTGCGCCCCTGGCTACGGTGTTCAATTTGTCTGTAACTTCCGGCGAGTTTCCTGAATGCTGGAAAGAGTCATTTGTATTCCCAATACACAAGAAGGGATGCAAACGGTCCATCGCCAATTATCGTGGGATTGACTACACAGATAAAAATAAACATTGAATTTTATGCGTTTTCTAATGCACATAAATGGAATGCTAGATTTGGCATAAATTGATGGGATATTTCATGTAAATTGAGGTCAGATAACGCCCGCATCTAGCCTTTTGTATGACAGATTACAAACATTTTTGTATGTTGTATGGATGATTGCATACAACTTCACTGTTTACGCAACCTTTAGGTTGAAATTAAACAAGTGGAAATTTTACGCGCTAGTTAAAATTAATTATTTTTTTCTGTGTAAGCTCTGTATCCAAGCTATTTGAACTAATTGATCTCCAAAGGCTGGTCAATGACTATTCACAGACTATTTCTCCAGACCAACACGGTGTTGTGCAGGAGCGCTCGACGGCGAGCAATCTAACCGTATTTACATCGTTCATCATGCGCAAAATGGAACGCGGTCATCAAGTAGACGCCATTTACACAGATCTCTTTGCGGCCTTCGATAAAATGAACCATCAGATTGCCATTTCTAAATATGGATATATGGGGGTTCACGATCAACTGTTGAACTGGCTCCGTTCATACCTGACTGGTAGAGCTATGTCCGTGAAGATTACCGATTACGCCTCTTCTAGCTTTCCGGTAACATCCGGTGTTCCTCAAGGTAGGCACCTTGGCCCATTCCTTTTTCTGCTATATATGAACGACGTGAACTTGGTCCTCAAATGCCTGAAATTATCCTACGCGGGTGACCTGAAGGTGTACTACGTTATAAAATGTCCGGAAGACGCCCATTTTCTTCAGCAGGAACTGCAAGTGTTCGATAACTGGTGCCGAATCAACAGAATGTCCTTAAATGTATCCAAATGCTCAACTATCTCCTTCGGCCGAAAAGGTGCGATGTATCTCCACGACTACATCCTTCGAGGTACGCGCTCGAAACGAGAAACAACGGTCAAGAATCTGGGAGTAATGCTCGACTCCAAACTGTCGTTCAAGGTTCACATTTCGTATATTGTTTCCAAGGCCTCTTCGCAGCTAGGATTTATGTTCCGCTTCGCAAATAACTTCAAGGACGTAAACTGTCTGAAGGCATTATACTGCTCTTTGCTTCGCCCTTTCTTGGAATACTGTGCCATCGTTTGGTCCCCTTTCTACCAAAACGCAGTCCAGAGGATCGAAGCTGTTCAGCGAAGGTTTATACGCTTTGCTTTGCGACATCTTCGCTGGCAAGACCCTCGCTGGTTGCCAAGTTATGAAAGTCGGTGCAAGCTCATCAACCTGGAACTGTTGGAAGGTAGGCGTATGGTAGCCAAAGCGTGTTTCATTGGTGATCTGCTTCAAGGAAATGTCTATTAAACTTCATTTTACCATTTTACTCGTATTTTATTTACAGTCCATACGCAAATGCCCGCACCTTGGCCTTAACCCCGGCCATAAGATTCTGCACAACCTGTGAATCAACCGTTTTTTGCATGTAAACCCATACTTTCTTCAGTTCCTCGACTGTCTTCACTACCTTAGGTCGTTTAAAAAGGTGCTGCTTCATAATCGCCCAGTAATTCTCGATGGGGCGGAGCTCCGGAGTGTTGGGAGGGTTGAACATTTTCGGCACGAAATTGACCTTATTGTCCGCATACCACTTCAGCACGTCCTTGGAGTAGTGGCATGAGGCCAAATCCGGCCAGAAGATTGTTGGGACGTTGTGGGCCTTCAGGTCTGTACACCTGTCCGTTCATCGTGTCCTGGGTCACGAAAGGTGCACTCCGCTTCCCGCACGTGCAGATGGCTTGCCAAACCAGGAATTTCTTCGCAAATTTGGACATCTTCTGAGTGCGGACATGCTCCGGAACGCTGAACTTATACTTGGCCGTGAAAAACGGGTTGCCGGGGATCTGTTTGAAGTCGGCCTTCACATATGTTTCGTCGTCCATGATGCAGCATTCAACTTTCGTCAGCATGTTGAGGTACAACTTCCTGGCACGGGTTTTGGCGGACTTGTTCTGCTTCTCGTCGCGATTAGGGGCCTTTTGTACCTTGAACGTTCGAAACCCAGACTTAGTTTTGACCGTCTGGACAAAACTTTGGCTTAGGTGCAGCTTCTTAGCCACATCCCGAACGGAGGCGTTCGGATTTCGGTTGAAGGCCCAAACCACGCGGTTGTGATTTTTGGTGTTGTACGGAATACTTTTTCCTTCACTTCTGGGCTTCCGATCGGTGGTCAACCGTTCCTCGAACCGCTTAATCACTCGCGACACCGTGGAATTCGCGATTCCCAACGTTTTACCGATGGAACGATGCGAGAGATCCTTGTTCTCGTGATGCATGCGCAAGATTTTATCACGCACGAGCTGTTCTTTCGACTCCATTTCCGCGAGTTTTGATCACAGGACTTTAAAACTTGTAGAATGTAAATAATGCACTATGAACTAAATCCACTCAAATTTTCATTAAATTCTACCCAACGGTTAAAAAGTTAGAGCAATTTCATAGTGTGGCAATTTCATCGTGGACACCCTTTAATATAATTTTTTAAAGGGTCATTGGGATGAACAGACGAAAATAAAATAATAGGACTCTTTTAATACTTTCACCATCTTTGAACGGATCCCAGTAGCTGATAAACCTCCCAAAACAAAGATTTAAATCACTGCACGATATTCGGATGTTTCCATTGTTGAAAAATACGTTGACACGTCAACTTCAAATGGCTTGTTAACAAAGAATGAATTGACAGATCGAAATGAAATTTTGAGTACGTTCTTATTAAAATGGCGTAGAGATGTTGACTTTCCAACTGCTCCATAGATGTCACTTTCAAAACTTTTTGACTAATCTTGTATGAGTAATATTTAGTTTCAAAGCATCATAATTTAGAAACGGCATTCCATATAACTTTATTGAAACACAGTATCTTAAATCGTGAACTATTGGTATCCTGTAAATGTTTCTAAATTAATTTATCTGGAGAAAAGTGACCGATGAAGAATAAGTAAGAAACCCAATCCACCGGTAAACAATTACCTCTCCTGGATTAACACTCGAAGAAGTCAACCATGCATACGGACCAGGCGAGAATTAAACGTTATCCATTTGTTCAAATAGAAGATCAATGGAAAAAACAAAAGCAGACAAATATGTACATTTGCCACACAATAACTCAATCCTAACCCCCCTCCGCCCCCTTCATCACCCCTTTTTGAATCACAACTCACCCATACGGGCCAGGCGAGGAAAGCATTTTCCCTTTGTCTTTGTTTCCCATGCTGATTGCTTCGAATGAAAAACACACTACCATGCCAAGCCCCATTCTTCTATCGAAACGATTGAAGACGCCACATGCAGGCACAATTTGCCATTGCAAGATTGCTTCCACCTTGCTGCTTCTATCCAACTCCCGAGTTAGTGCGATTGCAGGAGCAGGAGTTGCTCGGGCTGCAATTGTTATGTTGTGCCGCTCTTTCACTCGAGAAGCATTGCAAAGAATCCTTCCAGACGAGTGCCGCTGCCAGGCTGAGAAGTGCATGTGTTTGAAACGTTGAAATATTTATATTAATTACCCCCCGCGTCAACCAGTTGAACTAAATAAATTTTCTCCAGCTTTCATTACCAGAAAATAGTGCAATAATTTGAAGTATTTGTTTAATGATTCGAGATAAAACTTTTGCTTGCTACTTATGGGCTGGTGGAATTTGCAGTCATGTTCTCTCGTTGGCCTACAAAACTCATTTCGAACACATATTCTCGAGCATTCTGCGGCAGCGTCTGGGAAAGTCTCTGTAATGCGTTGCTTTTTGAGCGAGAGCAGGCAAACAAACAAAAATAATTCTGTAACAAACTGCCGGAAAGTTAATTTTCCCCACCGCCATCATGTTCGGAACAGAGTTACAGAGAGCAACAAATATGTGCGCAGTTATTAGCTTCTGCAGGAACTTCATGATCCAACGTAGTCGGGAACCTACGAAGCTGGCTCACACAGCAACCAGAGAGGGAGCGAGGAAACTTTCTGCATTGCATGCGTTTGCTTAGGTTCATATACAAGTAAGTTCGAGCGGTGTTATATGAAAAGTTTGAATGGAAAACAGAATTGAAATAGACTTCGACTGCAAAATTGTTGAATATTAGCCAACTGAGCATTTATTTATTAATTTTTGGCCTTCTATGATAAGTATTGCTGTAGAGTGCTGTGCGATGAGCTAACCGGTGTGGTCTCTTCTATCGCTATTTATTCAGTACCTCACTTTAGTTTGGAAATGATTGTTTTTTTTGTGAAGCAGAACAGACAAATTAAAAAAAAACGACTGGTTTGGTTGAACGATGGGAAATGACTTGTGAAAATTTATTTCTGTGCTTGTAACATGGTTGCTTTGATCTATTTAATTTATTCTAGGGTTACTTCGTACATACTCGTGATTTGAATCTACTCAAAATACTCCTCCTCAACAATGTCAACGGTTAATGCAAGGTCTCCAGGTTGCCTCGGACTCCGATTGCGTTCAGATGCTGTTCCAGTTTCAACCGCTCCAATGGTTTCGTCATCAGATCAGCTTCTATCTGGTCGGTCGGGAGGTATCGTAGGCCGATAATTCCTTGTTGCTGCAGATCTCAAGTGAAAGCATGTTTTGTGTCGATATGCTTGGACCGTCTCTGCCCGCAGTCGGATTCGACCATCTTGATGCAGGATTGGTTATCCTCCCACACAACGATTGGAGAGACTGGTTCCTCGGTGAGCTGTGACATAAGCTTCCGCGTCGAGAGTAGCTCCTGGCATCTTTCCGCTAGGGCCGCGAACTCAGCCTCTATGGAAGATAAGGCGACGCACGATTGCTTACGGATGCCCCAACTTACCAGTTCGCCGCCAAACTTGATAAGGTGTCCGGAGATGGACTTTCGATATCCTGCATCTCCAGCCCAGCCAGCGTCGACGAAGCACTCCAAGCCTTGGTTTCCGGATCCCAGGTGGAGACACAGATTCTTCGTTGAATTAAGGTACCGCAATACCCGCTTCGCTTCGGCCCAGTTCCTGTTGGTCGGCTTCGTCACTTTTCTCCCAAGTAGTGATGGCTTGGTAGACGTCTTGGCGTGTTAGACGTAAATGATGATGTAGCTGCGCATACCGTTCTTCTCTTTCACGTACAGACAGGGATCTGATAACTAGAAAAGAGAAGAAAAATTAGTATCTTCCATTTAATTACAACTACCTTTGCTTATCATGACAAATACGCGTATTTCGTCTACAATGTGCAGACTTCTTCAGTGTGTCGTACTAATAACTCGACTTTTCTAGTTATTGGTATTCCAGTAAACAGCTCAAACCCTCTAGGATTCAGGGATCTGATGTCGTTGGAAACCCTACTGGTGCAAACACCTCGTCGTAGTCCGTTCCGTATTTTTGGGTGAAACTCTGTGCGACCAATCTTGTATCGCACTGTGTTGCAGCGTTCGTCCTGCTTTTTCCTGAAGGTCAATTTGCACCCAACGGCCTTCTTTCCAGACGGCAGCAGTACTAACTCCCACGTCTGGTGGTCTAGTAAGGACTGCATTTCCTCGTGCATGGCTTTCTGCCGAGCTTCCTTCTCCGGGCTTTGAATTGCTTCAGTGTAGCTTGTCGGTTCGCCGACAGTAGTGCTGGTGACCCCGGTGATTTCTCGATAGCGTGCTGGCAAGGTTCCCTTCGTCTTCGATCGGAACGCACTGCTTTCGGTTTCCGACCAAATTGGGTCTTGACCATTTCCACGTACTCGATAATCTTATCATTCCGCTTCCGATTTTGTTTTCAGCATATACAGCACGTAGAATCTCGAAAAATCATCGATAATGGTCATAAAATAGCGATAACCACTTACCGATGGTACTTCCACCGGACCGCACACGTCTGTGTGCACGAGATCCAATGGCGCCTTCGCCCGAGACTTGGGTGCCTTTGGGAAGGGCGTACGGGAGCTTTTCCCCTTGCAGCAACACCCGCAGACTTCTTTCATCCCGCATTCACATATTTTCATACCGCAGACAACCTTTTGCTTCTCCATTTGGACGATTGCGTTGGGATCTCGGTGGCCAAATTTCCTATGCCAATCATGCGTGCAGTCCTTTGGGTGGTTCTTGTCAGCCAGGAAGATGACTTCGCTCGGTTGCTTGAGGTAGTTCACGCCTTGTTTAAGCGTTGCTATGGTAACGGTTTGATTACCACGCATCACTTGGCAACCATTGGTGTCGAAAATAACAGTTGCGTTTTTCTGCACCAACGACGGGACAGACAGAAGGTTTATCGCCAACGTGGGTGTGTACAACGTTTTCGCCAGCTTCATTTCCGTTTGCATACCCGTGTCGTCGTAGCACTAGATCACGCCGGGACCTTCAGCTGCTTCACATCGCTCTCGTGTAGCTCCAGGAAAAAAATATCGGCTCGCGACGGCGTCGCTTGTCGCGCCCGAGTCCACGATCCAAGGCTTACTTCCGTCTTCAGTTTCACTTCCTCTGACAAGAAACGCAAACGAAACGGTGCTATCCGGCTTACCTTGTTTCGTTTCCTTCTCGGTATCGCGCAGATACTGGCGTCACTCTTTCTGAATGTGGACCATTCTCTTGCAGTAGTGGCAAACCAACCTTTCCTTGTCCGACTCGCATCACGGAATCGTAGCTGGAACCATGCTTTTTCGTTGCTTTGTCAAGCAGTTTTCGCTTGACGAGTGCTAGGGTCGTCCGAACGGCTCTCGAGGGCTGTCGTCAGGGTTTCGTATGGGCTGGATAGGCTTCGCCGGATCATCGCGACCGTGAGATTTTCCTTCAATCGCCCTGGCCTTGCCGTCTCCAGCGTTCCAAATGGCTTCCGTTACTGTTTCCTGGCGTCATGTGCTGACACAGATCTTTCCGGACCAGCAATAGTTCCACTTTGAAGCACCAGCTCGAATAATTAGCGTTGTTCAGTTTTTGTAGGCTGAATCGGCTTCCGTCCATCGTACCGTGTTGCAGAAGTTTCGGTTGGTGAAGAATAATTCACTCGCGTAAGCCCATTAGAAATCACACATCTAAGAAAAAATTAACATGCCAAACATTAATCTCATTGTGGCAAAACAGAAGCACACAAGTGATCTAAAATTGGCATGTGAAATCTTTTATCGTAGATTAGTGAGTTCAAGGCGACCTTGTGACCTTGTTACCTTGAGCGGTAAATTTGCTTTTTCTAGGTTCTTTTGTTTCTCTATGTGCTTGATACCTCCACTGTCTAGTTCGTGATAAAACCCTAGATATATCGTCAACAGCTGCTGCCAGATCATTAGTATGCGCGCAAATTTACCGCCGAAAATGAACTCAAACTTGACAGGGCCACTCAGCTCGAGTTGCGGCCAGATCAAATTTTAGACTAGAAAGCTTCCAAATTTCCAGATTTCACGTATGTTTCAGCGTCTATGGGTAAACATCATGGGTACTTCGTTACAACTCGGTTGTACAACTTCTACTTAAGCGTCATTTTTAACTGTTGGCATAAAATGAACGGCAGCTTCCTCGGAGATCGTCTGGCGGGATGTCAGGCGACATTCCGATCCGACGACCATGAGTTTACTTTTATTTTTAATGATACCTTTTGGTTCAGCTGCCACGACCGGCCACATTTTCCTTCGCGTGATACTTTTCGATGAAGGCGGCAACTTCCAGAAGACTCACTTTGCCCTCGGAGTTCCTCTTCAGCTTCTGCTGTATTCAGGTTGCGTATCACTGTTTGGTGTCAGAATCAGGCTTCCGTTTGATGCTTCCACCTTTCAACAGAAGAGCGAGGGTGATGTAATTTTCATCGAGGCTAGGCTGCGGACACGATGTGCTTCACAATGACCAATTTTTTTTGGCGATGTTGTGGATTCACCACCAGGTGACAGGGTTAATGCATGAACAATTGCTCAAATCGTTATCCTCTTACTTACCTCACCAATCAGACGAAGGCTGGTGGCTTCTACTGTACACAGAAGTTGTCTCCATTGAATTCGGTCCATGGCTGTATCTCGCCAGCTTCACTGTCTGCAGAGAGTCCTCAGGTCGCCTTCTACTTGATCGATTCACGTTGTTCATGTACCCGTTGGTTCTTTTTCGAGAATCATTTTAACTGGGCTGTTGTCCGACATTCTTACGACATGGCCAGCCATTCGTAGTCAACCGATATTAACTTTGTACGATAGGAGCTTCTCTCAGCAGCTGATGCAACTCGTGGTTCATTCGCTACGTTCTGTCTTCCATCTGCATTCCACCGTAGATCGTACGCGTACGTTCAAAGACACCAAGGACGCGTAGGTCCTCCACTAGCAAAAACGCGCCTTTGTATTTCTCCGCTGGTGTCGTTATCAGCGGTCACCGATGTGCTCAGATACACGAATTTGTATACTACCTTGATTTCAGCACCGTCGATCTGAACTCGTGGTAGTAGGCTCACATTTTCTCCTCGGGAGCCTCTTCCCTTCATGTATTTTGTTTTAAACGCATTAATTACAAGCTCAGTTCTACCAGATGCAGCCTTAAGTCTGTTGTACATTTCTGCCATCGATTTGAAATCTATATTCTTGCAGAATCAGCAATAGCTGGTCTCGATCCATTGTATCATTAACTGATATGAAATCAATTAAAAGATGCTGTATGGGCACGTTATAATCACGACATGTCTGCAGCACATGCCGAATTGCAAAAATCTTATCCATAGTAATGAGGGCCGTAAATCCCGGTTGGTACTGCCCTACGAATTCCTTTGCAATTTGTGACAGAGGGCAGCATAACATTTAGGAGAGCAACTTGTAGGCGCCGCTCAGTAGTGTGATTGCACGATAATTGCAGAAATCCAGCTTGTCGCCCCTTTTATAGATGGGACACTCAATCCTCCGGTAAGCGTTCCTCCTCCCAAATATTGGTAATTACCCAGTGCATCACCACCGTATTTGAATAGTTCGCTTGGGAGTTGGTTAACACCAGCAGCTCTGTTGCTTTTCTACCGACCAATTTCCTCTTCAACTCCCTGGAGGGTTAGGAGCGGGATTCTGTCATCTTCTGTGCGTGTTCCTAGATTTTATACCGTGCCACTTTCGTGCGCTGTAGCAATTGTAGCATTGACGGTCAGATGCTCGTCGGAGTACTGCTACCACCTTTCAATTACCTCACACTTTTCAGTGAGAAAGCTACCTTCCAGGTCTCTGCCCATATCGGCTTGTGGTACGTAGGCTTTGGGCGAGCTGTTTAACTTATTGTAGAATTTTCGGGTGCCGTTAGAACGGTACAGTGCTTCCATTGCTTCGCGGTCTCGATCTTCCCTCTGGCGGTTTTTTCTTCGATGAATAGAGTTTTGTCGTGCCTGTCGTACGGTGTTGCAGCATTCTCGCACGTGCTGCATTCTTCTCCTCTACTATCTGCTTGCATTCGCCATCAAACCAGTCATTTTTTCGATTCGGTGCAGAATTATCTAGTGTCACAATTACAGTGCTACCAATAGCGGTTCGAATATCTCTCCAGCCATCCTCAAAAGTAGCTGCGGTAAGCTGTTCTTTCGTTGGTAGGGCTGCTTCTAGCTGTTGCGCGTATTCTTGGGCAACTCCGGTTTCCCGTAGTAACTCAATGTTAGGTCGTGGCGTCCGAATTCGACGCGTGTTGTACACCGTCGAGGGTTTTGAACGCATAAATACTGCGACTAGGTGATCCTAGTCTAAATGCGCGCTGCGGTAAGTGCGAACTTAATGATGTCGGAGAAGAACTTCCCGACATGGTCGATTTGATTCTCTCTTCGTTGGTCAGGTGAACTCCAAGTGGCTTTGTGGATATCTTTACGGAGATAGAAAGTACTTTGGATCACAAGACACCGGGAGGCCGCAAAGTTCACGCATCGTTGGCCGTTAACGTTCGATACGGTATGCAGGCTGTTAGGCCCTATTACCAGTCTGTAGATTGCCTCCCATACTACCTGTACGTTCATGTCGACAATGACCGCTTTTACGTGCGCGTAGAACGCTTTTGTTTCGTCATCGGGTCTTCCTTCGCATGGGCAGTGTACGTTGATGATGCTGTAGTTGAAGAAACGACCCTTGATCCTCAGTGTGCACATTCTCGCATTGATCGAAAACCACCCAATCACACGTTGGCGCATTTTGCCAAGCACTACGAAGCCGGTGCCCAGCTCGTTTATGTACCACAGCTGTGGTAAAAAGTTACTGCTCGATGCCCGATATACCATACCTTCTGTCCCGTCCAGCAAAGCTCCTGCAGTGCTACGACTTCGAAGTCACGTGATTGAAGTTCGTCGTAGATTATCCTATCGCAGCCAGGGAAGTAGAGTGATTTGTTGTTTCACGTTCCGAGTTTCCAATCGTAATCCTTATTTCGTCGTCTAGGTCTTTGCCGATTGTTCCGGCCCGTATTAACTTCTGTATTATTTGTAACATTGAATATTTTATATTATTACCACCGGGATTACGGGACACTATGGGGAGGTAGGGATAGAAGTTACTGGATAAGAGGCCAAGGATCGCAGTAGGATCTATTTGATACCTCCAGGTACGCGAAGAACTAATGGTAAGCATTGTTCAGTCATTTACCAACCAATTTTTTATTGGTTATCTTCTAGATTTATATTTTTTTAACCATTCTTCGATATAGCATACTGTACCAAAAAATGGAACTAAATTAGGAAGAACGAAGGGTGATGGCCAACTGGTTGGTTACCACAAAGTGTGTTAAATAGAAAAGGTTTTTAATTTTAAATGGTACAATAAGTAAAAACCTTTTGGAGCTCAATAAGAGAGCTCTTTTTACTTATACTAGCGTAGTAACCGGACATTGCCCGAATAGATATCATTTGAAAAATATTGGCCAGGTTTAAAATGATATATGTCGTTTCTGTAACATGCAACGTGAAACCTCGGAACATTTGCTCCACAGTTGCGATGCTTTGTTCAAGAGCAGACTTAAATTTCTGGAAAATGCAACCTGAAGAAATTTGGACTACAAATCCTGGAAAGGTGGTGGGTGTTTAAAATTGATTTTGCCTGACTGGGGGACGCGTCTTAGGCTGTTTACATGTCTAATGGTGATCAATTATTAAGATGCAAATAGTAATAGTTAACAGGGGTATACCACAAAAGTTCAATTTAATGGACGCAGTGGTTCTACGCACCACTAACAAAAAAAAAACAAAAAAAAACCGCACATCTTCCCGTCATTAGGCACTCATCTGTGGAAAAGCGCAACGACAAAGTGTTGATTAAATTGCTGTCCGGTGTTAGCCAGTTGAAAGTCATCGATCTAACAATCGGACCCATCCATTTAGATGTAACGACTTCTTCGAAGTAATATCTTCTCTATCACAGACATCAGCTTTGACTCTCAGCATCTAAAAAGATTTATTTTACTTGAATTTCTAATCAACGCGTTAAAATAATAAAACAACTGGAATCGTTGTGTCATCCAACGTCAACCATGCGATCATGCCTTGTGCACAACCCCTCTAATTTTTTTGATGCAATAAATAAAAAAAATAGTCCCTAAAATTAATCGCATCGAATAATGTGCATCTTACTTATAGACCCCACCCAAAATATTTCTATAGTGAAATCCCTATAACCCAGCACGCCGGTCGTTTCCAATATTATTCAGCCACAAGGAACAGGTGGATGCTTCGTAAAACGGGCCACCCTTTTTTCGATTCGCTCTACAATTTTGCGCCTTCGGCAATAATATTATTCATCTTCACTACATCTTGGCATTTATTGCCATCGAAGGAAACGCTGCCAGCGAATAAAGCAGAAGTTGGTTTCTTGGATCGTTGTTTGCGAGCCCATAAAACCTTGTTTGCTTTATTGATTTTCACCGTCTGACTTCTCGGTTGTGGTTTGTTACCGTTTCACCCCACCTCCCTAAATGTTCCCCAGCCCCAACCAGCAGGCGGAAACGATTCCAACAACAGTCCCGTCAACCAACGCAACTAGCGGAGGAAGTAACTTTCTCTTTAAAGTTCTCTTACGTCATTTAGCACGCTTCAAGAACTCGATGATTAATTTCACCATGCACATCGATACCGCAATTTGCCACCGTCTATCAATTTCTTGGATGAAATGTTTGAAAATTACTCCTTCAGCATCTGTTCATTATAACTCGGTATCGTGATTCGAAAAGTTTCTCGCAAAAAAAAAATCAATATCATCGTCATCATTCAGATCCTAATACTGCCGTACGATTTCAAATCTTGTCTGAACGGAAAGACTTTACCGGTTTCCACCCACCTGCACCACCGAATCCTTGGAACGCTGCATCCCCGGGAGCAAGAAATCTAATAACAGAGATCATTACTCTTTCCCAACCACATAAAATATCGCCTTTCGAGAGTGTCAGAATCCAAAAACGGTACCGAACGAATGGATGATGGTGGGGTTGTTTTTGAATGATTTAGGATCCTTTGCCGGCTTCCAGGCGCAGTTGATCCGTTTTGTGAATTCTCCTCCTCCAATACCCGGACGGTGTGGCGGAACGAAAATGCGAATCAGGCACGATTTAATTACACAATTATAACGATGCCAAGTGCAGAAATACTTTTTCTTGGAGTTGCTATCGGGAAGGGCTCAGCGAAAAGTATGCCGAAGGTGAAGAACTGGGAAAAGTGAAACCAAACCGCTCCAATTATGCTCGCAATTTGTTCGAATAGTCCAAATCGGGGATGGGATATAGAATGTGCCCTTAGCGCCTTTTGTGATTTTTCGATGAATAAGTGCAATCGGATTATCTAACATGAATCCAGAATACTTTGTTGAAAGGTTCAGGAGAAGATTGAATTACGAATTCAGCAGAACAAAGTAATTCAGGAATGGATCTCTTCAAAATATTCCCGAGCTTCGAGTCAACAACCAATTAAAGGTCAACTATCTGTCTTATTATGAAAATATATGAAGATTTCCCGATGATAACAACACCACTGAAGCTTCCACGTATGAATAAGCTCCAACAGTTTTGCCCTCATTTTGCACAAACTTCAAAGAAAAGAAAAAAATCATCCCCAATTTGATACGATATGCCCAAATTGGGAAGGCGGAAGCACAGACGATAAATGGATACTTTACGTTCAACATACCGACTAGATTTCGCCGTCGACTGCCAAGGGGAAGGAGTTGAAACGATTTATTTGCCTGCGAAGACCAAACTTATTGATTTTTATCTTCATTCGGCAACGTCTTCCCATAAACTAGCCATCCGTTGAATCCTTGGACGACGACGTAGATGGGATTCTGAAATATTATCCTTTCGGTTTGGGTTTTCTCCATCTTTTTCTCTATGTATGATTTTCCCTTCCCTGTCCAGGAAAAGCATGTGTCTCTAATGGAAACGGGACGTGAATGTGGTGCGGTAGCTATGGAGAAAGTGTGCTGAGAACCGCACTCATACTTTCGATGATTTGCCTACTCTGTCTGTGAGGGATAACTGGCTTATGTGAGTTAAAAAAACAATGTTGTTCTTTTCGTTCACGCAGTAAAAAAAAATTGCTTACAAAACGTGGCCATTACTTTTAACTTTTGTTATTTTCTATTGGTATTGAAGAATAAATGTAACATACTTAGTGGTTACTGAATCAAACATTGATCACCTTGAGAATGAACCGAGAATACTTTGTTTCCTTAAAAGTGCCCATCTTGAGATGTATGAACGGTTGGTAGGGAACATAATTACCTTTCTTGGGACAAACTTTTATCGAAATCAAAAATGGTGTTATTTTTAAATCGACTTTGAATTTTAAAAAAGATTATTTTTAGTGTAGGGCTCATGTTGGTTTTTTTTTCAATATTGTTTTCTTAAAACTTGACATATTTTGTGATAATAACCCATACAATACTTGTTTGTAGGAGCAGTCATTTTTTTATTAAACACATTTGAAAAAAAAATCGATAAAACAAGTTCAGCCCTTTTCAAAAAAGAGAAAAAAAATGAAGCAATTAAGTATGCAAAGTGGCTTATCAAGTCATGGTCTACACACCCAGAAAGTTTCGTTGTAATCTAAGAGGGTGCTGCCAACTCCGAGTACGATTTTGGGCGAAATCCGTCAAGTGCTGAAAGTGAGGCCTGTTTAATGACTCGCAACCTCTTTCTTGTTTCTTTTTGGCATTCGTTCAGATATTGATGCCAAAAAGAGATAGCGTGATACTCTGAGTTAGTTCGAGTTGGACCTAAGTTAATCTCATACAAAAAAAATATTAACAATGCCCGCAAATAACTCACACTTTCTGAGGGACAGGCGATGGCTAGATAGGACGTACCAAAAGAGTGAAAGAGGTAGATAAAAAGTGCTGACGTCAAGGTGCAAGCGTTTATTGAGGTTATTACATTCAAATGTATTAGTGTTTGTTATGTAGATGTGGTAGTGATCCTCTCCAATGTTTTCCTTTAAAACTAAACGTCAAGCGTACATGCTCGCAATGAATGTTGGCTAATATGTGAATTTTGAGGTTTTACGAGGTTTTGGACAATTCGAATTGATGTGTACATTGTTTGTGTGTATTAAAATATTAAGAAAAACAAAAGGGTGCTTGCACTGTATCTACAAGACGCCAGTGTGCGTGTAGTAAACGTCAGTAATATTCATTGCACTTACTCTTTGATGTGAGACGAATAAGAGCGGCGAAGACTCGGCACCTGGGAGGAAGAAACTGATACGAAACATCATAACGAGCCGATATTTGGTTGTCACTGCCTGTCAAAGCGAGTTGAGAATCAAAACAACAAAACAAGCTTTGAAGAACTTGGGAAAACAATGCAACAAAAAAAATCAATTTAGTTCCTTTTTAGTGATGACTTAAAAGGTCAATAAAAGTTTTATCCTCCAAATCTGTCGCTAAGATGTGATTTCTGACACAGTTTTCGCAACAGATAGTGACGGCTGTTGTAAAGTTCCCAAATGCACATTTTCAGGAAATTCCACGCGGCGCTAAACGAACAACCGCGCTAAACGAACAACGTCGCAATGTAATCTCCCTTAAGGATGGAGTAAACAGAGGTACACCGCGTGGAATTTTGAGCAAATGCATCAATACGAAGTCGGCGAGAAAAGATCTATCCAGGTTTTTACGAGCGCTAATGGCCGCCACAATCATGCTCAGTTTCTGGTAGGCAGCGAACGATTTGACGTTTGTCTTGTTTCATTCGATTGTCTACTTACTAGTCGACACAAGCCAAATCTCAAATCCTTTGATCGCTTCTTGATTGTGAGATTGATTGTGGTGGCCACTACAGCTCTTAAAAGCCTGGATAAAACCGTTACGCCATTATTTTAAATTGATATCAAAGTTCCAAAGTTGCCCACTGAATACAATCTGGTGGGTTTTCTCAGTTGTTTTAATTTTATACGGCGCATTGAAATTTTTTGTAGATCGATAGAGCGATATGTTACATTTTATGTGTACTATATAGAGCTTCCTCCCAGAAACGATTCAACGTTAGATCGGGCTAGTATTCGCATTGTCGCACTTATAGAATCACACCGCACAATCAAAGTAGGCAGTCAAAATACCATTACCGCATCGCAAGTGCGACTTAGTATATGAGCGACAATAGAAACAGTGATGTTTCTAAAGCAGCATAAAAGTTTAAAAGTTTTGTTGACGTTAAAATTTTTGGGTGAAGTAGTGGAGAGCGTTAACTAGTTTATATTTTTTCTTGATTAAAATCAGTACGATTAACATATGAACACAGATGGGATTAATGTTTTTCGTGATATTATTAAAATAGATACATAGCAGTGGCAACTTTTCCGTATTAAATTGGAAGAAAATTATCAGAATCGAATGCTTTGTGTGTTGCTAAACGATTAACGGTACGTGAACGAATAAATAGTGAATAACTTGTGTACTCAGTGTTCGGTATTCAGTGCATATTCACTGATTCCCAGGAAGTCTGCTTATTGAGCTCAAGATAGGTTCCACTTCCCTATTTGTTTCAATTTTATTTTTGTTGATGCAAACTCGCATACTCTCCAAGCGCAATTATTTTCGGCTCTTATCGTGCCAATATTGACCATAAAATTAAATGCGCATATGTATTGCCGAGAACAACAAATACCACGATATTGCCGTAAAGTTTGACAGCTGTGGCAATTTGACTCTACGCTAGTTTTGATGGTAGCCAATAGGTTTAATGAAGGTTCTCAAGTGGTCATAACATCTTTCACTTGAACATTTCCCAAATCATTATGGTCTTGTAAAGGTTTTATAAATTTATTTTCACAACCGTCCATATAGTGGGATACTTTGTACAAATTTCAGTTATAAAAAAGCATAGCGAAAGTGTTACAATAAACGAATTTCGGCAGACAAATCTAGGATTTATTTTCAAAAGGGCGAATTTAACAATGAGAGATGCTCTCCTCTCTCGCCCTCTTTCATTCACTACAGCACCGTTATGAAACTTTTGAGGGATTTTGTACAGAATAGTTCTGGCTTACCTTACCTTACCTCTGCTGTACACAGAAGTTGTCTCCATTCTATTCGGTCCATGGCTGTCACTCGCCAGCCTCGCTGTCACCTTCTACTTCATCGATCCACCTTGCTCGTTGCGCGCCTCTTCTTTTTGTACCTGTCGATACGTTTTCGAGAACCATTTTCACAGGGCTGTCGTCCGACATTCTTACAACATGCCCAGCCCATCGTAGTCGACCGATTTTTGCAATGTGTACGATGGGAGTTTCTTCCAGCAACTGATGCAATTCGTGGTTCATTTGCCTCCTCCACGTTCCGTCTTCCATCTGCACTCTACCGTAGATGGTACGCAGCACCTTCCGTTCAAAGACTCCAAGGGCGAGTTGGTCTTCCACTAGCAATGTCCATGTTTCATGGTCGTAAAGAACTATCGGTCTAATTAATGTCTTGAAGATGGTCAACTTTGGGGTTCGGCGAACTTTGTTCGATCTTAGCGTCCTTCGAAGTCCATAGTAGGCACGATGCCCAGCAATAATGCGCCTCTCTGCTGGTGTCGTTATCGGCGGTCACAGATGAGCTCAGATACAGGAATTCGTCTACTACCTCGATTTCATCACCATCGATCTGAACTCGTACTAGGAGGCTAACATTGTCTTCTCGTGATCCTCTTCCCTTCATGTATTTTGTTTTCAACGCATTACCCTAGTAGCACACTTGTTGCCATTTGGTTGAGAAAACATAAATATGACTTGCTAAGTTATAATCAAGTTACTATGACTAATTATGACCGTAGTGAGCTACTTGGGTAATCACAAGCCCAATCCTACCAGCTTCAGCCTTATGTCTGATGTACGTTTCCGCCATCGTCTCAAAGTTACGTGCTACGATATCAACGTCGTCGGTGAAGCCAAATAGTTGGACAGACTTCCTGAAGATCGTGCCACTCGTGTCTATCCCATCGAATCACACCCTCCAGTGTAATGTTAAACAACAAACACGACAATCCATCACCTTGCCCTAACACTTTCGGAGATTCGAAGGGACTCGAGAACGTCCCTGATACTCGGACGACACACATCACTCGATCCATCGTTGCTTTGATCAACCGCGTCAGTTTTTCCTGAAATCCATATAAGTGCATTATTTGCCATAGCTGGTCTCGATCGATTGTATCATACGCTGAGTTGAAATCGATGAAAAAATGATGTGTGGGCAGGTTGTATTCGCGATACTTCTGCAGCACTTGCCGAATCGCGAAAATCTGGTCCGTAAAGACTGTATTCGATGAAATTTGGACACACGCAATTGTTCGTAACTTTTTAGCGTGTGGGTAAAAATTTTTGAAATTTTAACTGAATGTGTTTCATTGTGTTGTGTCAATTGTGTAATGAGTTTCGTGAAAATCGGTCGAGTGATTTCAGTGATGGCTCTGAATGAAGAAATAGTGCGCCAACAAATGTTGGGCACTCACTTCGAAAACCCAAACGCTTCTCATCGATGGATCGGAAAGCAGCTCGGAATCGCACATTCAACCGTATCTCATGTGATCAAAACGTTCAAGGACCGTAAGAAAATGGACCGTAAGCTGAAAAATGTTAGTGGCAAAAAACGTGGCACATCAAATCCGGAGAAGGCCAGGATGGTATTGAACCAATTTAAGCGTTATCCCAACATTTCGATCAGGGATGTTGCGAAAAAGGCGAAAGTTTCAGTTTGTTTTGTGCAGAAAACAATGAAACGTTCTGGATTACATGTGTACAAGGTCCAGAAGGCACCGAACCGGAGCAATAAATAGATTTCGGTGGCCAAAACTCGGGCAAGAAAACTGTACAGGGAGTGGCTCACAAAACCGTTCTGCATTGTGATGGACGATGAGACCTACATTAAAGCCGACACCAAACAAATGCCAGAACAGGAACACTACGTCGCCACCTCTAAGTTGGCCGTTCCGGAGAGTGTACGGAAGAAGAAACTGTCGAAATTCGCCAAAAAATTCCTTGTCTGGCAAGCGATCTGCGGATGTGGCAAAATGAGTCAGCCCTTCATCACCTCTGGGACCGTCAACGGACAAATCTACAAGGACGAATGCCTCCAAAATCGACTACTGCCCTTCTTGAGATCTCACGATGGCCCGACACTGTTTTGGCCGGATTTGGCATCTTGCCACTATGTTCGGCCCGTCTTAGACTGGTACAAAGATAACAATGTAGTTTTTGTACCAAAAGACGTCAACCCTCCAAACACTCCGGAACTTCGTCCAATTGAAAAATTTTGGGCAATCATGAAGGCAAAGCTCGTTAAAACTCCAAAACTGATAGAAAATGAACTTGAACTAAAAAAAGTGTGGTTAAAAGTAGGTAAGCAAGTCGGTCTTATCATTACCTAAAATTTGATTAAAGGGGTCAAGGCAAAGGTGCGGGCATTTGGGTTGGGAGAAGAGGTTCAATAAATCAATGATCTCAAAACTTAACCATTTAGTAGTACTTTATTTCCAGAAAGTTTGAAAAGTTTGAAAGGAAAATTTTTGGTGACCTATTTTATATGTCCAAATTTCATCGAATACAGTCTTTAGTAGCGCGGGCACCCATAAATCCCGCTTGGTAATGCCCCACGAACTCCTTTGCAATTGGTGACGGGCGGCGGCATAGTATTTGGGAAAGCAACTTGTAGGCAGCGCTATAATTTCAGCAATCTAGCTTGTCGCCAGTTTTATAGATGGGACACACTATTCCCTCCATCCTCACTTCCTGAAGGGTTGGGGTCGGGGTCCAATCATCTTCTGCGCGTGTTCCTAAATTTATTACCGAGCCACTTTCCTTCGCTGTAACATTACCTTTCAGGTCGAAGTACTGCTTCCACCTTTCAATCACCTCACACTCTCCTGTGAGAATGTTGCCATCCAGGTCTCTGCACGTATCAGCTTGTGGTACGCAGCCTTTGCGCGAGCTGTTCAACTTCTCATAGAATTTGCGTGTGTCGTTAGCACGGTACAGTGTTTCCATTTCTTCGCGGTCTCGATCTTCCCTCTTGCGCTTTTTCATTCGAAAAATAGAATTTTGTCTGTTCCGTGCCTGTCTATACCGTTCCACATTCGGTTTCGTGCGGTGTTGCAGCATTCTTGCCCGTGCTGCATTCTTCTTCTCTACTAACTGCTTGCATTCGCCATCAAACCAGTCATTTTTTCGATTCGGTGCAGAAGTACCTAGTGTCACTATTGCAGTGCTACCAATGGCTGTTCGAATATTTCTCCAGCCATCCTCAACAGTAGCTGCGTCCAGCTGCTCTTCCGTTGGTAGGGCTGCTTCTAGCTGTTGCGCGTATTCCTGGGCAACTCCGGTTTCCCGTAGTAGCTCAATGTTAGGTCGTGGCGTCCGAATTCGACGCGTGTTGTACACCGTCGAGAGTTATGAGCTCATCATACTGCAAATAGGTAGTAGTCCGAGTCTATATTCGCACTGCGGTAGGTTGCCTCCCGTCCTACCTGAGCGTTCATGTCACCAATGACGATTTTCACGTCCCGCTGAGAGTAGTCCCTAACACTTGATCTAGCTGCGCGTAGAACTCTTCTTTTTCGTCATCGGGTCTCCCGTCATGTGGACAGTGTACGTTGATGATGCTGTAGTTGAAGAATCGACCCTTGATCCTCAGCTTGCATATTCTAGCGTTGATTGGAAACTATCCAATCCGCATTGGCAGCACTACAAAGCCGGTGCCCAGCTCGTTTGTGGTACCACAGCTCTGGTAGAAATTATCCGCTTGGTTACCCGATCTAGTGCTGGCTAGTACACTCTTTAAAAAGAAAAATGAAACTTTTGCGTGATGCTCTCATTTTTCAAAATTTTGAAACGGCACCCGGCATAGAAAAGAGAAACGTAGTCCTACGTTAAAACGTAAAGCTGAATCTAATATGAATGAAAGAGAAAGTAATCAATTACAGATTCGCCTTAATGAAAAATAAAACGCTAGACATATCCTTTTTTTTTTCGCAAAAATACTCACTGTGCATTGTCACAAAAGCTCCATGTTTAATCAGTTAATAATTACAGTCAGGCCTGCTATAGAACAATCGGTGAAACCATCTACAAAAAATTGGCGGAGCTAGACAATTAGTCTGGAGGGGGCCTGCGCGAAGGATATTTTTTTCGTTCATAAGAATATTAAAAAGAGCGACGAAAGTAGCGTAATTGTTGGGGACAGGTTATTTTAATTGATAAATCAAGAGTTTTAACTAAAAAATTTAAAACTTCAAAGAACAACATTGAGTCAATGAACAATTTAAATTAATATCAAAATTAAGATTGGTTTGGATAACACGTTTTAGAGCTTCAAAATTGTGACGGTATCAACTGATTCCTTCACAAACCCGTTCCCAATACTAAAATCTGCCAGATTCGAAAATCGGTTTTGCGTCATGGTACTTCTCGGTCATGTTTATATGCGTCTCATGGCTGAGAAATTAAGCGAAAAGTTAAGAAGGAAAATTAAGTGTTTTGATATGCAGCTATTAGCTTAAAGTTGCTCCTTGCTGAAAAGTCTAAATATATCTGGGGCATGGTGTCCCTAATAAACCGTGGCCAGGGGTTTCAATATTTTTTTTTAAAAAACAACAAAACAATGTACAAAAAAACCACAACAAAAATGCAAAAGTTACTCGTTCAAACTATTTCTGAAGGGAGCAAAGTACAAGAACAACTTACTCTGGCGAAAAAACCCTACAATTCCGTAGAGATTATGAATAGTGTTACATATCAAAATAGAAATGTATTAGGAAAAAATCCTGGAGGGGGGGCCTACAGAACTCTGGAGGTGGCCTGGCCTCCTAGGCACCCCCAGTAGTTACGCCAATGCTACCAAACCCTGATTTTTCGACTGTGATGCAACCACAATGCCACCCACATCATAAAAAAGCGTATGGGAGTGCAGTTTGGCAGCTGCTGATAACTTATTTTAGGGAACTTTTTTTTGTGCAGAAATGGCGTATTTGCCATTTTTTCGTTTATGGTTGAACATGTCGAACTGAGCAAGTTGTACAAGTTGCTGATGGGAAGTTGACTGGGCCGGGTTTGCCTGGCCCTAGTCGAGCGATAACGAGCCATTACGGATGAATGATTTCTTTCTTTAGTTAACTGAAGGGCGGAAGTGTGTGTTCCGTTCAGTCGGAATGCTAACTTAGAGGAGTTGGCATGGTGACAGCTATTTGAGGCCTATGAACAGGGGGAACAGGAGTCGGTTGTTTTTTTTTCCATTTTTGCCATGCACCCGGTTGCGATTTGTATTTGCAGTTTCTGGGAATAGATACTAGATACTCAATTGCAATTATCTATAGCTTTGATGATCCTGGACTTTAAATATAAGTGTGTGATTCCTCATAAATTGTCTGTTATACCTTTGATTAATTGTGGAGTAAAATTAGAAAAAAAAAACATCTCAACATTCTTATCTTCTATAATGAATCTTATTTCACACGAATGATAAGGTTAATATTCGTTTTTTTTTAAATATATTCGTTGTATTCCCGTTGATGAGTAGAAAACATTGAGCGTATTTTGAATTTTATCGTATTGTTAATTTCAAATCCTTATTTCTTGGTTTCATTAAGAAATGGTATCGGTATTATTGCTTGACGTTTTAACTTTTCTGTACAAGCTCAAACCAGTAACGATGGATGGTTTCCACGCTACCAGCATTAAAAGAAAGCTCATTGTGTAAGTTTTCCAGTTTCCAGTTCCTAATGGTTAAAGTTCTACGGATTTCAATTACGGCATATTAAATGTTTTTCATTTCGCTGGTATCAAATAGCACGTTATCTGAACCCTAACGGCATAACGCACCTTGGCTACACCAAACTAAGCCGCTTGGAAGGGCCTCCCATTCTTTCATTATCCAGCGTCCTTTGAAGCCCCCCAAAGAATAGAAATACCCGTCGCCTTGTTAAGGTTGTACGAGGACCATTTTCCTGGTTTGCATACAATCAATGCGGAAATGCTGTTATTGTGTGCTGGTGCCGAGGACAGAGAACGGAATGAATGTTTTCCAATAGACGACAGTTGCTCCAAAAGGCGTAATTTAAATGAGCGTGACATAGAAGCCGAGCCTCGCCGACTCACAATGTTCTATTCACTTCCCTTGAATGGGGGTTCTTCGGCAATGAGCAGAATAAAAAAGGAAAAAGAAAAAGGAAATAAACATAGCGAAACGCGAGCGGAAATAAAAAAGGGCTTCCCTTGGCGTGATTGCCTGCTAACATACAGAACGATGTAAGGAAACCCGGTCGGATCCGGATCTGTAGGTTGGGGAACGATAAACGTCTCTGATTCCGATCCGCTGGCACGCAACACACAAATGAGCACGGATTTTAGTATATTTAGCATCAGGCAACCAATGGATGGTGGTCTTGCAATTTGTTTTGCAAATTCGCAAATCAGCAGGCACGCTACGCAGTCATTGTTAACATAATTTTGGGGATTCACCAGAACTCCGGTTTAACGTTGCGTTAGCGGTTCGTGTTTATTTACCGCTGTTTGCGTGAGTGGTATTTGTTTTGTCGGCACAGTTAAGAATCTATAATTATAATGAGCTCGTAGCGGTTGTGCTAGGAAATACAAACTCTCCTAATGTCTAAAAGACGTACATTTCCTTAATACTAGCTCAAAACAACGGAAAAAATATCCTAGCATGTAACAATGTATACTTCCTCGCCAGAGAAGGGGGCAAAAATGGCAAAAACCACCAATGTCATCAGTTGTTATGTAGCCACTTCTTCAAACCCAGCATCCGGAATATACAGAGTCAGCAACGCGTCTGCCTCGGAAAAGACATATCCCGACTGGATGTACAGGATGGACAGCAACTGTCGGGAAAGATAGGGTTGACCAACAGTCAGTTCACTCGGGGCAGGGCAGCAGTATGACCGAAGAAGCAGTCAACAGTACAGTGGTGGCATCCACATCGTCAGTGGGTTGCGGTTTCAATCTGATTCCATATGCTTTCCTGCAAAGCAAGCACGGACGAAGCTAGTCATGTGACCCCTCAATAACCCTTCCATAAAATTATGATTTCTTAAATGTGAATATTCATGCCAAATTTACTCACACACAAACTGTTAATTCACAAAATAAAATGTTCATTCTTATCTGTGTATCCAGCTGAGCTTCTGGTTAACCGAATGGGCCTGTTCATAAACCTTTTTTGAAAATATCAGAACCCCCTCTCCCCCTCGTAGACTTTTCTCCAATTTTTTTTTAAATTTTGCATGGAGCTTGGAGCATGGAGCATAGATTTTGGTCAGAACCGCCCCTCCCTCTTCCCAGAAAAATCTACCTTTTTTTATGAATAGCACCAATCCGAATTGCCGGGCCTTTAGTTTAACTCCTGTCATCAAAGTTTAAAGGCAAACTTTGACGAAAATCCGTATGCTAAGATGCTCAATTCACTGGGTCACCATGCTGAGGATATTGTGAAGAAGTTAAAGAAATAAACAGTCACCGCCAAAATAAAGTGCCCACTTCTGTCATGAACACGCTTCATCTCTGAAGTCATTGTAAAACTCATTATATCGTATTCATATATTTTTCTAAGCATGATAATATTATTATTTTAAAGATGCATGTGTAATTTTGCAATGGATAATACACATTTTTGCAAAATTATTTTTTGAACCATACGTGGTGTAAATTTGGTGTGTCATAATAAAGGGCCCAATTGAAAATATATTATGTGTATGTAATTGTTAAAGTGAAAGGTGAATCGCATCGCAAGATTGGTGAAAAGTATGGATACAGCAAAGCAGCGGTTGCCAATCTTTTCGCAAAGTACAAAACCTATGGTTCAGTAGCTGATCGCCCAGGAAGGGGAAGGAAACGTAGAACAGATTCCCGAACAGATGCGAGAATCATTCGAGAAATTAAGAAAATCCGAAGGTTACCCTCAGGGAGATCAAGGAAGTGATTCAACAACCGATCTCGGACAGTACTCTATGCAGAAGGATCGCTGAACACGGTATGAAGAGCAGGTTTTGTAAGAAGTTGCCTTTTATTAGCAAGGTCAACAAAGCGGAACGACTCAAATTTGTTCGGGAACATGCTGATAATCGTTTAGAATATTGTTTTGTGGACTAATGAGTCCAAATTCGAGTTGTTCAACAGCAAAAAACGAGCTCGTGTATGGCGTAGACCTGGAGAGGCGCTTCATGATAGACATATCCAGGGCACAGTTAAGCATGGCGGAGGGAACGTGATGGTGAGGGGGTGTTTTTGTTGGGCGGGTGTTGGTGTTTTGGTAAAAATCGATGGTATTATGACAGCAGAATCCAACATCGACATATTGCGTGAGAATTTGGAGGTTTCGTTGGTTATAACTGGGCTGGAAAACAACCCAAAACATATCGCGAAGAAGTCAAAGGCATTCTTCCGTTCCTGCCGTATTAAACCTATGGAATGGCCCCCAAAGAGTCCAGATCTGAACCCAATAGAGAACCCGACCAAAAGGGAACAACAAAATTATTTCAAGTTTTGTTATTCAGTTACGCTGTTTTTATAACAGAGTTGTTAGAATTTAGATCGCGGATGTTGTTAAAATAACTGAAATTCTAACAAAACATCATCTAGAGATAGCAAAATTATATCAAACTATGATATACATATAACATAAACAAAACAAACTTTGTAACAGTTTTGTTTCGATGTAGCAAAATCATATCAGCTAGTGTTAACATTAATTTACTTTCTTAACGCAGCTTGTGCCTCCCTGGGCATTATATCAAAATTTGTTATAAGTATGTTTTACAATTATCCAGATGAAAATGTTTTAAACAAATTTATATCATAATCAGTTAGTCGTAACAAGGTTTGCTTTAATTTTTTAATTTTTATGTTATACGCTTCTGGTCGGGAATCTGTGGGCCATCTTGGATTCACGAGTTGATAAGACAGGAGTTACCAACAAACAAAACTATTTTCAAGCTCTTGAGAACGCCTGGGAAGATCTTGACCAACAACACCTGAAGAATCTGGTGGAGAGTATGCCGAAACGTTTGCAAAAACTGTTGAAAGCCAGGAGAGCACACATCAACCACTGATCACTCAACAGACTGGATCTACAACTTGCTATTTTTAAAGAAAATAAGAAGAGGGCACTTTATTTGGACATGCATAATTTCAACTATAGTTTGATCTTTCTTGAAGAAACAAATAATTTGCAGGACAAGTGTTTTTTTATGTACCAGACCATAAAAGAACATAATAAATATGCCATCAAAATATCAAAACTTAGAATCTTTCACTTATTTTACAGTTTGCTGCACAAAAAGGAAAAACTGGGGTAGGTGGGCACTTTTTTGTGGCGGTGACTGTACGGATAGTGGTAAGTCGACACAACCGGCATATTTAGTTAATTTGGTTGATAATCCAACTGACCAGATGGCAGGACTGAGTAGGACTATGGATAATAATGCTGTGTTCGAAGCCATCGCTGCCGGTAACAAAATGTTGAAGGATCACAATTGCTCATCCAAAGCGGAGTCAATAAAGCCTGTCCACGTTAAATTTCGGACACCAACATAGCAACCAAAAAAATGTACACATAATTCAACAAACAACCTTTCGATTCAAGAAATTCTATTGTCTCTTACAAATTCATACTGGTTGAGATACTAAAGGTTTAATTTGTGAGGTTTTACTGACTGAAAACTTGCGGGGAGTTGTTGAAGAATCTGAACTATGTGCAGTTCAGTTATCTAAAAAAATGGCGAGAGCTTTCTAGCTATCAAAATATCAGCGTTAGTAACAGAGGGTTAGAGTGGTCACTCGATGAATACTCCTAAAAGAAAGCATAGGTGCTGACGCATTGCAAGAATCAGCTACACTCAAAATAAACATTACCAAAACCAGTAATAAACACGTTGAATTCGCGTAAGAGCTCCGTGATTTCCACGTAAATCTATATTCCACATGAAAATCACAAAAAAAATAATCAGTGATTTTTTTACGTGCAATTCACTGACACGTAACGTTCACCTAATTTTTCTGAAGAAGATTTGGTTACTTGTTCAGGTTAAAGTTACGTGAAATTTCACGTGGAAACAACGCGTCGACTTTTTTGAATGTCCCACTACTTTGCGAGAGGCTCGGTGAACGACTACAGGTGCTGCTTCAAAGGGCTCTTGAAATGCAAGGTAGAGCAAACAAACGTCACCGCTAAGTTGGATGACTGATTTTTTTTTGCAGTACGCTAGTTTGTTAGCAGCACAAGAAATTCGGTTTTGACTTACGTGGGCAACGGATCCTGGAATGGAAGATGTAAGAAATCACCTTTAGTGTGTTCAAGGCC
The DNA here is from genome assembly GCA_034211315.2 of Aedes japonicus. NCBI lineage: Eukaryota > Metazoa > Arthropoda > Insecta > Diptera > Culicidae > Aedes > Aedes japonicus. Next base: position 55,367 of record JASCZW010002021.1, on the reverse strand, counting down.
ACAAGAACAATGCTCTAGTTCAACAAAATAGTCTCTATGTAATGACACAACGTGGTTCTCTTGGCAATTAACAGCCACCAACGTCCAACAGCTCTCAAGGAACACAATTCAATTCCAAAGAGGGCCTTTGCTTGTGATTTCACCATTCACACCGGCTGCTTTAGTAACCGCAGCATCAACCGTAACAAATAAATTTCCAATGGGTCTTCCACCTTCAGCAAACCCGTCTGTAATGGAGATTCACTTCAATTAGGACTTCATTAAATCGAGTCATATATGTTCTTGATCTTTCGATAACTTCCGATCCATCATGTGGCCAATCTCTTGCAAATATGTGCAACCCAAATGCACTCCAACCATCTCCGGCATCATAGGCCATTTCCGAATTCTGATCAAGAAATGAATGAGAAGGAACGGGTTGATGTGATACACGCTTTGAAAATTCTCTGCACTTCCACGAAAAATCACTGGGATGTTGGATAGCTGAGAAAAGGTTAGCAGCAGGATCTTTACGTCTATGACAAAAATCCTTGTCTTGCTTTACAAGCTACCACATTACCAGAACAGGCTTCCCGCTAAGGAAAAACACTCCTAAAGAAACAAACTATTGAGTCTGATTTCGACTCATTTGACAGTTCACGCGCTACAATCCCAACACAAATCACAAACAACCTAAATTCATTTAATCCAGCTCCTCTGGGATACTCGGGCGCATCTCCGTACATCCGTTTCGCCATTGGACGTTTCGGGGCTACCCATAGTGCCGACGGCTCATCCACCGATGAACAACTTCCAGAAAAATTCAACTCGTCTTCCAGGTTGTAACAATCCACCTTCTGTCAAGAGCAGCACAACCCAGGTAACTAATAAGTAGTTCTAAAGGGTCTTTACGGCAGCCTATCAAGCAATTAAGTCGTTTTAAATGCAACATAAATGCCACTTTCAGCCCAATATACGGTTGCTTTACGGCAGTGCTATGATAATGCTCCATTAATATTATTTCGCATTCGAAATGCTCTTATTACAGGCTTCACGCATTTGAATAGCATTCGAAATCCAACTTTACAGCTGATAGTATTCAAGATGCTGATGTAATGCTAATATAATGCTTGTAGTATCTGATATGTAGATTTAGGGTTGATTTACTACCTATGCTCATTGGTTGCCTGGGAAGATCACAGACAAACCCTTACGTTTCGATAGTAGCTCCTATTGCAGTCCCTGTACCAGGAGAATTTTCTAAGCAACCACCCAACGGTTATCCGGATCCGAATAGCAATAGTATGCCGGGCCACTCGGGCCAGTACTTACCAAGTGGAACTCCGGGCATGCCTCCACAGAAGCCGGCCATATATAATGGCTACTGAATTGCAGCAAACTATCATCTACCAGACGATCCAACAATTCTTGCCATACCAGTAGCAGCAACAGCAGACATAACAACCGTAGCCACATCAACAACGTCCTGGAACAAACTTAAATACAAAATATCGGCAACAAACCATCCATCAACCACCGGCACCGGTAGTACCCGAACTGTCAAAGCAAAAAGGACCACTACCCGAATAGTAAATCTACAGTATTCGAAGAAATAAAAGAGAACTGTATTGGTCCGGCTGGTAAACCCCCAAGTAACACCAAAAACATCTTTTTGGTCAGTTATCTTAATATTTTGTAAGACAAGAGTACAAATAAGGAAACGAAAAACATAAACAATAGATTATAATCAAGTTGAAAAAAAGTGAAACTAAATGCAGAAGTGCATGAGCTCAACGATACAATCCAAAAAGTATCAAACTAGCAGATATAAACACAGATCGAATATAACAGTTATGTTTGTAATGAGTATGATGAATTTGTTTATGAATTCCCATTACTTTTTACGAATGTGTCATATCGATTCAAAGGCAGACATGTCCCCGCTTATTGCCGTAATCCTAACCACGCGTCTGGGATGACTGATCTCAGTGGAATGGGTCATCAGAATACGCCCGGTAATCTTTGATTTCATGCGGACAGATACTGCTTCTGCTGCTGTTGCTGATGCTGATGATGATGACGACGACGACGATGACGATGACCGCTTGCCATCTGCAAGGAAAGTCACAGGACAGTTCGTCTAAATCCTATTTGAAAATGCACAACAGGACGATAAAAATCCATACACCAGACCACAGCTTCCCCGTTTCGGCAACAGCAGGAGGACTTTGTGGCACATGAACCAGACTCAAAGACACACCTGTTTTACCCATGGCCTGCTGTCTGTCGGTGAAAGAGACAGAGGGAACAGTGAGACGATTTTGACTAGCACTATTCTTGGAAAATGGAAAAATGTGGTTTTGAATTGCAGATCGCCTCGGTCAGTTTGAATTCCTTTAATCGAAAATTATTGTCACAATGGTCTCGGGTTACAAGCTGCACAGGTTTGCGGTTCTTTACTCATTCCAAACTGACCCACCTTGGCGAGCAGGGTTAGTATTCACAGCAGATGCTGTGGCTGAAATTTTCCTGGAAACCACGTTTCTTGGACTTTTGGTTACAGCAATGTCCGGTGCAGGAAGAAACTCACATGCATGGGCAGTGTTATATGCAGATAGAATTAAGCTTTTCTCTAAATCCCTGAGCTGGGATACTGCAGCGGCCAATCCGATTGGAGAGACATTATAGTTCCAGGAGAGCTTCTAGCAACTCTTAGCAGATAACAACAACGTCTGCTTTGGATTGAAGTTCAACTCCCAGCCAGCACACCGTCGATGATGGAGCGAGAGATTGCTGTCATGAATGATAAAGCAGCAGTCCCGATATCCTTGGGGATTAGACTCATCCAGGATGCATGCGACTAAAAGGCTGCAGCGCAGTGTTTATGAGCTTCTTTCACGTGCTTGTTAGCATATTTGGAAAAGTTGTGTGTAATGGGAAGCGTTTCGATTTTGTAAGTATGCTTATGAATTTCAAATAAACAAGTGACTGCATTGATTGAAAAAAGGCTTGATTGAACCATGGGATGATAATGATAATTTATTTTTTGTGCTTACTTTTACCTGCTTTGTAGTCGTTTGGGATTTCAGTGTATATTTTAGTTTTTTATCACCGTTTTGTTAAGGTTATTTAACTCGAAAGTCGATTGACAAAGTGAAGTAATCGTTTGTACCAAGTAGGATGTTTAAGCATTTCACGAATCACGTTTCCCAATACATCGTTAAAATTCCGCTTGAAACCGCCTTCAATTACTCTCTTCGAGTGGCAGCTTGACGAGCGCTAAACAATTTTCTCGATTTTCCACATAATTTATCCTTAATTCATTCGGTACTCGACCAACCTTCCATCCCCATTCATTCATATGTTCAAATTTGAGAGCACTGTATTCAGAAGCATTTTTCCAGTGCAAAAGTGCGGATCAAAAGTCAGCAGTCAGCAGTATATTGCATCCAATGAGGGTCATCAGAGTGAATACGTCGGCACTTAAGTGTGCGGGGATGGGAAGCAAATCTTGCCTGAGCGGGTGCAGACCCGAGTTGAGACGAATGTTGATGCCTGCAAGTGTCACTAGAGAGGACGTAAATGGGAAAATGTGTGTACCACAATATCCTTGCGTTATCCAGTTACACCGGTTTCCACCTTGGTTTTTTTTTTCTCCTGAGCACCGCATAACAGCAATGACTCACCCCTGTTGAAAGCGTGACCCGGAAAATTCCTCCACTGGGCGAAGGGTGCATTCCATGAGGGGCTGTATTTTTGCGACGTTCAAGTTATTTGCAAGATTTCCTTGCTGCATGCAACCTCTTATGCATTTGTGTTGTGAAAGAAGAAGCTGTATACGTTAAAATTTGAGCACATAGACGTTTGATGTACTGGTTGAGGAATTGATAATGTGGGTCTCAATCTAGTTTTGTTGTGCACTGACTCTAGAATGAGACTGGTTAGTGTTGCGGCATTGCTTTGTGCAATCTATCGATAACAAGATTCCAGGAATTAGAAGAAGAATTAGTATCTTCCATTTAATTCCAACTACCTTTGCTTATCTTCGACAGATACGCGTATTTCGTCTACAATGTGCAGACTTTTTCAGTGTCTCGTACTAATAACTCGACTGGTTCAGACGCAAAGGTCTGAATGAACCAGCACCAAACGTTCCTTGAACCGGTATAGGCCGCTTTCGGCAGTGCCAGACACGAAAACTTTTTCGTCTTCGGTAAGCACCTTACAATCTTCCGCTCTGAACACCCTCGTGAGGCCTTTACTGCAGATTTTGCTTACTGACAACAGGTTTGCCACCAGCTCTGGAACTTCCAGCACGTCCTGCACGTCCCCCGTCCTTCTAGGCAATCCAGATTAACGACGCCCTTGACCTTGGCCGTCATGCAACTCTTATTTGCCGTACCGAACTGATACGTGACCTCCTGCTTTGCTTGAAAATTCAATCCGGGCCTGGCCATGTGGGTAGTGGCACCAGAATCAAAATACCACTTGCCTTGATCCAAGTCACCCACTGCCAGAACTGCACACATTGTACGCCCTTTTCTACCCTTGGATGTATCAGGCTTCTCCGGACAATGCGCTGCGTAATGACCCACCTTGTGGCAATTGTACCACGATCCGTCCTTCGGTTTCTTGGAACCGTCGCCCACGGGCGTCGTTTCAACAAGATTCAACAAGGATTCAACAAGATTCCGCTTATTTCCGTTTTTCTTGGAACTTGAGGCGAAATTCTTAGGTAACTTGTGTAAGGGTGAAAGAGAAACCTAGAGCACGAGGCTTGCGATTTTCCTATCATTCATTCCTTTGAGATAGTGTGAATAGTAAATTAAGTCCACGGTGTAATTAGGATGTTAACTTGAAGGTAGATGGTTCAGTTGTGGTAATAAAGACTGTTCTCGACAAAAGTGCAAAAGGATTTCAAGCAAGAAGTACTTCTACAAAAAATCATGGGTGCGGTCGTGAAAAATCCAGGACAATCTCACAGGTGGATCTTGAAACGATTGGGAATCAACAACTCGACCGTGCCTCGTGTGATCAAATCGTTGATGGAGACCAAGGCTATGCAGCTGTCATCGGAAGAAAAGTGAAGACGACAGATCCTATTAACGTGAGGAAGGTGAGGGATAACTTCAAGCGAAATCGGAACCATTCGATTCGAGACAATGCCAAGAACGTCAATTCTTCTGGCTAGTTTATCCAGCAGACAATAAAGTGGGCCGGACCTCCTAATTTAAGAAAGGCGCTAATAAACAGAATACTGTGGCCAGATTTCATGCCAGGAAGTTGTACGACGAGACGTACATTAAAGCGAACGCAAAACGGACCTCCGGCCTGGATATTTTCGTAAGCAAGTCCCGCTTGGATGTTCCGGAGAAGAAAGTCTACAAATTTTACAAGATGTACTTGGTGTGGCAGGGGATCTAAGGGTGCAGCAGCAAGTCGTATATAACGGCCAGCACTATCAACGGCCAAACATTTAAAGAAGAATGCCTTCAGAAGCACCTGCTGACCCTTCCGCCGGGCCCACGAAAGTGACACTCTATTTTGGCCGAATCTGACCGAAATATCCTTGTTATCAACGAGAGTGAACAGCAATTTCTGCAAGAACCAAAGATGTGAAGATAAAGTATTGATAGGTCCGTAAGAGCACGGCAGGTTGTGAAATTGAATAGAAGTAGTAATCACAGGTTTTTTGAAGGCACAACTTTTTATTTTACCGGTTATGTTTCTCTCGTGGTTATTAACTCTAACAACCTCAGAGAGGAACTGAGTTTAAATTTGTCACCGTGCCTCATTGCGGTGGGAAATTAGACAATGGTGTGTGACGCAGACGCATGAATCGCGCGTTATATCAAGTATAAACATAGCATAACATAAAATAACATAAACCAGGATGTACAATAGTGTACTCGATCAGTATGATGATATGTATGATATGTACTACCACCCATTGTAGCACGGAAACTACGTCCGACAGCAATAGGCTCTCCTCTCTGTTAGACTTGATCAGGCATTAATAACCACTGATTATACTAGTCATGCCATTGTATGAAGGGCCAAAAAGGGGTTGGATGGATCGATAGGCAACATCACTTATACTTATCCACAGGGATATAAAGAATCTCCTTCCAACAACAAGACTGAACAATTGGTCACAAGAGCAAGCTATCTAACATAAGGATGCCCCAATGGGCGGGCAGAAGAGCCCGCCCTTTATTCACAAACTGTTAGCAATGGGGAGTTGGCATTTCTACTCTCCCCATCCAGAGTGCTTCAATCGGGTGCCCTGATGGTCCCTCCCGTTTCCATGAAATATGTATATAATAGTGTATATATTTATGTAAATGAGAAATAATACAATCATTCATATCTATTATATACGATCTCCATTCGGTTGATCCTGAAATGCAAGAGATGTAGTTAAGTGTTTTAGTGTAGAGTTCCGTGGGTCGCGCTTGAGCGCGTTTTCGTTCGTTTTCACTGATAGCAGCATTTCACCAAAATCTTGATTTGTGGTATCCTGAAAAAGTTTGTTAAATTTTACAGAACTAACATTAATACATTTTAATTTACTGTTGCCATGGTCACTATTTGCAGCTTGATGTTGATTTTATAACATAAATCCGCTTTTATTTTTGCTGGCCTAATAGTTATTGCTCCCGTGTTGGGAAAGCAGGGAAGATTTAATTGACAGAGAGTTAAAGACAAATGGACATAAAAAACAATAAGCAATGGTTAAATCATCTATGAAGTAAAATCGATAAAACAATATCATCAAATATAATGATATTGTGAGTTATGGTATAGTAATGCCAAAAATTGAACTGTAACATCAGACACTAGCCGAATGGCAAACAGCTCAGATTTGGAAGAAGGTCTATTCGCAAACAGGAAATGAAAAACACATTAGGGGCTATTCATAAACCACGTAGACAATTAAGGGGGGGGGGAGGGGTTTCGAAAAAGTCTACGTTTGTCTACGATGGGGGAGGGGGTGATATACCAAAAGTCTACGTAGACCTTTTTTTACTCTCTACAAAACTGATATTCATACCTTCCACGCAGAAAAAAATCCGTCATAACAAACATATTACAGACAGGTAAATCCAAACATAAAATTAGTTTATTCTGGCCGCAAACATAAACTTGCTTTCTTTCAAATATATTCTATGTTTAAAACCAAGTGACATCGCTGTTAGAAATTAAAATCACATTATGTTTATTTTCAACATATTAATGATACGAACAAACGTACAAATTTTAGATTTTACTGGTTGCGTTCTAAATTTATTTTATTTATTGTAAACTCAATAGCAAAAAAAAGCCGAGCAAAATTTTGCTTCCAAAAAGTACCATGTGCAACCTTCTGTAACTTTGTCAATTATCAATATAAACTTTATGTGAACAAAATTTTATGTTGATAAGATTTATAAACTTGAAATTTTCATAAAATATGTGAAATAAGATTTTTAGACACAAATTTCAAAAATCCGTATTTCTGTGAAAAATTTTGGTAGCCTATTAAAAATTTCATCATAGCTTAAAATAATATATTAAATAAAGTGGACAAAGTTTGAACTGTTTCCATCAAGTGGTTTGGACTACAGCTGGCGTCAAAGTTGACGCATCAACATGAGTATTTTCCTTTTTCACCAAATATTGACCATGCTGAAATATCGGTGCAAAAAAAAGCTAACGTGAAGATAGTCTATCTATCTTCATATTAGCATCTACACATCTAAAGATGGTCTACGTTAAATTTCGAACACAAACATAATAGTAGCAAATCTAAATTAACACATTATTTAAAAAAACCGATTGTTTATTTCACAATCATAAACTTATATCTACATAAGAAACAGTTGATTAATAGGTTAATCCTTCTTTCTGCTAAGTTCTCGAACTTTCTGTGGTACACCCGCCATCAGGTTCCGTACGGTATCCTCGGATACACCCGCCGGGACAATTCTCCATCTTTTCTTGAAATATTCGGTACCATTTGCTTTCTTCTTAGTTTTGAAGAGTGTCAGCTTAACTAGAGCCCAGTACTTCTCTTTTGGGCATTGATCTGAACAGTTTGGTGGATTGGCTGTTTTTGGCACATATTTGACCTCTGGTACCTTATACCATTCCAGGAAGGATTTCGTATTGTGACAAGAGGTCAAATCAGGCCAAAACAGAGCTGGAGAGTCGTGGCTACTGATAAACGGTACAACCACTTTTGCAGACATTCTCGTACACACCGTCATTGATAGTGCCGGTAGAGACGACACATTTAGATTTTCGACCACAACTACATATGGCCTGCCTAATCATATTCATACTTTGTCGAAAATGTGGACACTTTCTTTGTGCGGTATAAAAAGCCAGGCCCAGAAGCTATTTAAAGTCTTCGAGTATGTACGTCAAACACCGTAGAAGACTTTTTGCAGTAAAATTTAGCATGTCATCACAGTAGGGGACCTTTTTTACTTTGTACGCCTTCAGTCTTTGCCCCTGTTTCACTTTTTTTACGTATGATTTTGACTTCCACGCTACATTTCGCACAAAAAGATCCGGATCAATAATGGCTGCCACCTTCTTGTCCATATGTCGGGTATATACTTACGATTTGTTCCACTTCCAACCTTCCAATCCACAGTCAAGCGCTGGTCAAATAATTTGCAAACACAAAACATGGTACTTTTCGGTAGTTTTAGTTTCTTGGCAAGATTGCATACCGATAAATTTAAATTTTGCCGCCGTTCGTACAAAACGCGTGTCTACTTGATTCGACGCCATTTTACTGAATGTAACAATAATATTAACATGTTGTACCATGAAATAAAGTGGAGAGTTTCAGCTGTCATATAATGGAAACGTTTCAGCGATCCGTGAAATAATTCAAAATCTACACTGAAATAAAAGTGCCCAAAATTAACGTTGACAGGCTTTAGTTTTCACCAAAAATAATATGCGTGGCATTTGATATCAAGATCACGTAATGTAGGTTGCAATGTGAACGGGGTTTAATGCTACACGCTAAAATTACTGTCTCTAATTATCTTCGAGAGCTTAAAAAATATAACAAGAGACAGTAATTTGAGCGTGTTGGTTGTGTTTCTTTATTAGTTTTTTAAAACATCGATAGATCAAATCCATGGTACCAACTCATTAGTATGTTTATGATGTCAAGCATTGAGTAGTTAACTTGCTCCCATTTGACAAACATTTAGAAGAGGGTTTTAGTTATATGCGGTTGTGATGCCTGTCAACAATGCTATAGCGCAGGATGGGACAAAGTAGAAAATACATAACCAGGTCTGTGAAGACATCAACTTGCTTTGGAAAACTTTCAAAGAAGATAAACTGAACTTGATATGTAAAGTAAAAAAAAAAAATAGCCGCAAATGCTTTGATTGTGGACTGCATTTTGCGACAAATGCAGATCAACGCAATAGCATCCACAAGGCAGATATTTCATCGAAGGAAATAAGGCCACTCAAGATTCTGCAGCAACGCCTGGAAGAAATTATTTGTGAGGTCGGCGAGAACGGAGCTACACAAGTTCTATAGACAGAATCACGTTTTGTCGAAATCATTGGGCTTGACATCCAAGAAACAATCCCACCAGAACTTCCGCTGATGAACTTTAGTTATTGGTTTAAGCAGCCATGGTGTGGGCATCTTTAGCATTGATTGCTGTTATTTTTTATTTATGGTATTTTTATGAAACAAAATAAAAAGGAATAGCTGCATAACCTGATTGTTTGAGTTTTATTTCTTAAATCTTTCCTCAAACCGCCACAGCCACATATTGTTAAACATTTTCCATAAATTAAAAAAAAAGAATTTGACAAAGTCTACGTAGACTTTGAGGAGGGGGGGGGGGGTTTGGAAAAAGTCTACGAAAGTCTACGATGGGAGAGGGGGGGGTTTGAAAATGGCAAATTTCGGTCTACGTGGTTTATGAACAGTCCCTTAGGTAATAAGTACAAAATCCTACCATAGATTCCGTTGCAGCTTCTTTAAATCAAGGTTCTAAATACTTCTCAATCATAATGATAATTCGACATAAAGGACAAAATAATTAAAAGTATATATAACCTTTAAGGTGAAATTGTAAAGAACAAATATTTATGTTAGAATGTAAATCACGAAAACACAAGTAATGATAAAAATGATGATACTGATGAAAAAGATGATAGAGATGAATGATAATGGCTATGAATAAACAATGTCCTATAAGATAAAATATATAGTGAGGGTGTATTGTAATATGAACTGAAAATTACATGTGTGCCGACTGCTGTTTTGTTGTTATTGTAGACAAACTTGCGCATCCATTATGAACCAGAAAATTTAGGTAATATATGACCGCCATGAAAAAAAAAGAATTTTAAATTTTAAATTATTTTATAATACCTGACGACCTGGAAGACCTAAAAGATATGAGAATGGAAAATTATGATATGATTTACCGGTCGCACCCCCTCACTTCGCTATTGTCGGATTGACAACATTGCCCAGGCTACGCCAATCAGCGTCTCCATGTTTCAGCTGGCAGTCTTTTGTGATCATATGACTCGTGGAGGCGTGAGGTAGGAACTTGTGAGGACCAGAGGTCGGTCGCACCCTCCTTAGAAATTGTCAACTCACCATTTGAAGCCCTACAATAGTGTACTCGATCAGAAGGGTAAACATAAAAATAACAAAATCATAGCAACCTTTGCTACAACTAACTGATTATGATATAAATTTGTTGAAGATGATGAAAGTTGTCAGATGCAGATAATTTCTCATCTCTATGCGAAGCCCTCCGCTCGTTTTCAAACTTGTATCTTTCAATTTCAAAGCCTGCCGTTGCCCAATACGGAACTATCAATACACTTTCTCTTCTTGTCTATTCGTTCTAGCAATAAAATTACCGTCCACTCCTAGCGCTTCGCATGGAGATGAGAAATTATCTGCTTCTGACAAACTTCATCAAAGATCGTTGCTTCCGCACATGGGAGAATACAAAAAACAACAATCAAAGTATTGTTGAAGATTTTTTCATCTGGATAATTGTATAATATACGGAAGGCGAAAGGCACATGCTGCGTGAATAAATAGATTAATTCCTAAGATCATTGATATGATTTTGCAACATCTAAATAAAACTGTTACATAGTTTATGTTATTTCTATATCAAAGTTTGCTATAATTTTGTTACCTTTTGAAGATTTTTTGTTACAACTTTTGTTATTTTCACTATATCCGCGATTTAAATTCTTACAACCTCTGTTATAGAAACAGTGTAACTGAATAACAAAACTTGAAATAATTTTGTTGTTTCCTTCTAGTTGGGTAGGTGGTACAAGCTCTCAACTGTTGTCAAGATGGAGGCACGCCTTCATCGGTTAGATAGTGATTTGTGAACAATCCCTACCTCTTAGATAAAGGATGTGTCCCCTTTCAACAAACCAGAGCTGTCCTGGCCACGTTCTTGCCACTTTGATAAAGAAGGAATATTAGTCCGACACTTACTTAAGAAAGATGCGGAGAACTTCACGACCCCTCATAAGTGTCACGATAAAGGTGTAATTTTGTTAGTAAGCTTTAGGATACGCTCAAGAAGTGATGTTTGCCATTTCAATATTATATTGAAATATATAAGAAATTTAGTTGTTGATTAGTTTGTCCGTTGTCGGTTTAAGAACCGGTTGGTGTGTTTTGTTTGGGTGTTCTCTTTTGTTTCTTCTCGCGTTCGTAGGATTACCTAAGACGATTTAAAACAAAATTATATAAGAAGTCACACCATAAATAAGTTATTCTATTGGTGCTGCTTGAGTTCCAGTAATAGAATTTTGGTGATGTTTCATGTGCCCAATGACATTGCTTCATGTTATGGTACATGGAGAAATAACCAGATTGTTCTGCTCTATTTATTATTATTCTTTCCAATCAACTTGTTTCCTTAGCATTCTTCTTTTAGTCTTTGCCTTTTAGTCTTCTACTAAATTACCAATTATTTTATAAATATCCTCCGCATGTTTTTTTAAAAAAAATTATCTTTATTTTTCACAATTCTACTCCAATCCTCTTCTTTTTTATTTGGTAGCTTGTTTTTGTCTTCCCTAATTGAATCGTTCCAGGCTTTTGCAGGTCTACCTCTTTTTTTATTGTTACACTCAATCTTTTCTGCTATTTTTAGTGGGTGGCCATCGGATCTATGTATGTGTCCACAATAGCCTATTCTCATTACTCAAACTTTTTTTAACTGCTGTCTTACCATCTAATAACCCTGATACTGTTAATCTTCTTTTGGTCTCTCTCTCTCTCTCTCTCTCTCTCTCTCTCTATTATATTTTAACATTTACTTTAGGATTTGGATTTCATATCTAGTTTTACGCTTTAAGACCGGAAGTTATAGCAAGAGATATTACTGTTTTATAAAATATTTTTGTTATGCTCCATGGTGGTTTATATCTCTTCATAAATTCAATCATCACTTTGCTACTCTTTACTGCAAATCTCTATCTATTCCTGGTTGTTTCTGGTCTGTTTAATGTATCTGATAGATATGTTTTCTAGGTATTTTATATTGTTAACCACATCATACTCCTCTCTATCTATCATTACTGATGTTGGGATGCTTCTGTCTGACATTGGTTCTCTTCTTAACTTGGCTTTTTATATTGTTTATCTGTATCTCTAATTCAATTTTATATATCCTTACAATAATTTCCACCTTCTTCAGTGTTTGTGCTGTAATTAGAAGAATAAACAAGGTAAGAGGTACTGGTTGCCGAGCTCTACCAAAGCCAACATTTCATCTATCTAAATAGTAAAAATAATAGTGAACGGCAACATCCCATCCTCGTACATGCAAAGTTGATTCCAAAGCATGCTGAAATTATCAATTGAATGAGAATGGAAAAAAATGATTCACAGATAGACGATCTTCAATTACCACCCCTCACTTCGCTATTGGGAATTTGACAGGTCACACCAACCAACGTCCCTATGTTTAAGCTTGCAGTCTGCTGTGATCATATGACTCGTGGAGGCGTGAGGTATCCTTACTCATAAAACGCATGAAATCTTCCTATTTTTTGAAAATAAATAACCTTGGTTAGGTGGGCTAAAACCTACAAAGATGCATACATGCAAACCCGAGAATGTCATATAAAATAGCATTTGAAATATAGTGAGGGGTTGTTCTATTATAGACTGTTCCGGAAAGTATAAGCACACTTTCAAAATAACAAAAATGTTATGTTTTTTATCTTTTAATATTTTTTTATCTGGCAAATCATATTTGTATTTGTATTTTATATGATATTTTACTCGCGTTTAGTCAAAATATTTAATCATAGCCAAGACTCCTAACTTTTCCTCGAACATGACCCATTAGCTTCTGAACAGTGGTACTTCCCACCATTTTGACCACTTTTGGCCAATCTTTTTTAAATTTTTGGATTTCGTCCGCTGGTTTTACGAATTTTCGAAGCTTTGCTTTGGTTAAAGCCCAAAAAGTCTCGACTGACCGTGCCTCCGGGTAGCTCGGCGTAATCATGTCTTTCGGCACGAAACATACATTTTGACATTTGTACCATTCTAAAGTGTCCTTTGTGAAATGATATGATGCCAAAGGGATGGTTCATAAATAATGTCACGCAGTAAGGGGGGAGGGGGAGGGTGGTTGGCAAAACGTGACGATCCATACAAAAAAATTAAGGTCCAGACAAAAAATGTGACAAGGGGGGTAGGGGGTTGGCATTTTAAAAAGACATTTTTTGCGTGACGTAATTAATGGACGTTCCCAAATCAGACCAAAACACTACTTGACCTTCGTGTTGCCTAATCATCGGCTATAATCGCTTCAGGAGACATTCCTTAATGTATTCCTGAGTGTTCATCGTCTTCGTTGTGATGTACGGACTAGATGTTCTGCCCAAGTCTTGCTTTGGCACCCATGACGTTACTCGACGACGTCCCTAGTTTTTTCACAACATCCCGAACGGAAGTCGCAGGTTTTCGGTTGTAGGCATTCCTGATCTTTTTATCGATATCCGGAAAAACAAGACCGAATTTCCGACCACTCTTCAGCGTATCTTCAAACGTACACTGTTCTCTATATTTTCGAATTGCAGATCGTACCGCTCCGACGCTTACACCCTCTTTCTTGGCCAATTTTCTCAAGGAGAGTCCGCTCACAGTGCACCATTTGTGCACGATACTTTTTCGTTGTTCCGGAGTAAGACCGCGCATTTTGACAGGTAACACAAAACTGAGCACTTTTTTGATGCTATGTCATTCAGAAATGTGCAAACAAAAGGACGCAGCCAAAACATGTTGGAATGTTTCATTATTTTCAAAGTTACCGTTAAAATAAGGCGTACTTATACCTTCTGGAACAGCCGTTATATACGATAATAGCAATTCTAACTGTAATTAAATGTCTCTGGATTGTGGTCCTGCTGCAGATGTAGACGGACTTTTGTACGCACGTAGCCACAAGAAAAATAATTGAAGATTATTATACAATGCTTGGGAATTCCTTGGATGATCTGAAATTACATCCAAAATAAAGAATAGTATATCTAAAATTTCGATGTGCTGTTTTGTTGTCCTCCATTGCCATAATCATTTGTCGTAAATCTCATGGTACTACAGTGATTTTATTTAATGGAATGAACCATTTGAATCGCATATGTTCCTTCCAATAAATACAGTGAGAAAACTAATTGATGTGATTTTTCCACAATGGAACTGATTCTAAGCTTCGAATCTTGAAAAAGAATCCCTACTGAGCCCTTGCGGCACGTCAAGCCGGCCAGTTCAGAGCAAGGGACGCGTTGTATCAACTGTATATAGAAGCGTAAATTATTAAGCGTTTACAATACGGAAGTCATCAATAAGTGACCAGCCCACTTAGTGCGAATTTCGGAAGAAATAATTAATTCATAAGGCCGTATGTAACAATGAGAGATTGTATTCTTACTCATTCTCGTTGGTTGAAAAAATGCCTTTTCTTTCGAGAGTTACTTAGAACAGCTTCAATGACAGTGGTTACTGGCAAAAAACGCGAATTAGCTAAGAAAGCTAGTTGCTAGAGAACCAAAAGAGCACCTCATTAATGTTTTCAACCTTATCACAATTTTCTCTGGAAATAGCATCGGAGCGTATGGTACGGTATGTCCACCCATCTTTCCTCCCCTGTAGATTCACAAAATGAATTGTTGCTCCGATCCATTCATTGAAATCCAACTCATTTTATTGCAACGCATTAGGCCTGGTCGCTTTAAAGCTTGTATCATGTCTTTGATGTGCTCCAATCATCAATATTGAAAGAAAAATTTTGCGTCGTCTAACCCAATTATTTCGAGATCTCGTACTGGCTGCGCTTGTGGTAGCTTAGATTAGGTTAGATTATGATAATTTTATCTGGAAATAGCGAAGTCCTACTTGAATGGTACTTCCCGTTCTAGTACAATCGTACTACAATTGTGCTTCAGGTGTTACAACCTATTGGCTTGAAATGTCGAAATAGCTAGTGATTTATTTCAAATTTTGGCAGTTGCTTTAAGGGCACTTGAAATCCGCCTTTGAAGTAGGATTGTACGAGGACTGTTAACTTAAAATAGACTTTGGATTATTCGTTGAAAAATGAGACATACGCGGTGTTCTTTTATCACTTCGTTCGGATCAAGAAACGGAATTCTGCGAGCGACAAATTCGGCTTCTGCGTCCATTTCGATTGGGTGCAGTTTTATCAAGCGCTGAACCGATTGAAAAGAAAAACAATACCCAGATAAAAAGAAACATTGAATGTTTTACGTGCTACGTCTGAAGCACATAGGGAATGCTAGATTAGGCAGAAAATAATAGGATATTTCATGCAAATTTAAGCCAGATAACGCCTGAATCCAGCTTTTTGTATGAAAGAGTGCCACCATTGTTGTATGACTCATGAAAGATTGCAAACAATTTTATTGTTTATGCTTCGTTTGGCTTGCAATCAAACGAGCGGGAATTTGACGCGCCTGTTGAAATTCATTTTTTTATGTGTACAATTAAATTAAAAAAAAAAGAAGACAATATCTGACATCTGAACAAACAACAAATGATCGATTTTCAAGTCGTGTAGTGAAGGAATCGCATCTGCAAATCTTCTCTAGTATATCATTTGCGGCCACACGTTTAACTTATATTTTAGTCGTTTTTGTTTTACTATTTCGAATCGGAGTCACTCAGTGTAACTGGAATGGACAAATCAACAAGTAAAAATCATCTGATTTTTGTCGATGTGTTTTACTCATCGACTTGTCAACTGCAGGTACATTTACTTAAATTTGAGTGCCTCCAATTTTGCCGAAGGTAAGTCAAAAACGACCCAAATTGGAATGAGATAAGGTGGTCAACTCTGGAACACCCAAAACTAATGTTTAAGGTTTCGCGCATCGTCCTTCTATTTTCTTCCAAAAGGAAGATACACACAATGACAATATGAGACGTTTGAAACTGTTTATCATTAACGTTTGCCTGAAATTCCAGGAATGGGATGTATAGGGATATTCAAAACTTGATAAAATCCAATATTTCATTTTTACATATATACATACACTTATCGCACTGAGTTTGCACCATACTCATCCAAATTGGACATTTTTTACGCATTCATAAACACAATCTTCCAATTAAGATACCTTAATCACTGACATAGTAAAATTCAAATTTCTAGAAAAGTTGACTTCGATTCATGGTCCGGTCGAAGAAATTTTCCAGAATGAATATTATTTTGATTTCTCAGATTAAAGAAGATTAAAGATTAAAGCAGCCTTAGAAAAATGAAAGGTTGTTGGAATCCTACGCAAAACAACAATAACAAGTAAACCCACAACATATTCCTTAAATACGCCACAAACGGTAACGAAGTTTTTACGAAATAAATACATCTTAAGCGTAAGACTGAAAGTTACGTAAATTTTCCCTCCACATGTTCATTGATTTAGCGAATTTCAAGCAACACCTCTCCAATCACTGATTTACTGGAAAATGAAACTTTTTGCTCACTTTAGACGCCGAGCACTCACTTGCTCATGGGACCATTCCGAGTCAGGTGCACTGTGTCAAAGAGCAACACGGCAACGATTATTCCCGGAACAACAAGCGGAAAATAGAGCAGCAGTATTACTTCGAAAACATACACACCTAGAGCATATCACATGTTGTGGAAACATTAATTTTAATTTTCCTTGTTTTTCTTCTCTGTGCTTTTCTTGCTTTCTTCTCGGTACCCACTTTAAATCTGCCTGCCGGGGTTCTACGTTGTGCCCATATCTAGGATACGATTGGGTCGGTTGGCGTAATGATTCACTTGGCTGGGCTGGAAAACCGGTCGAGATGGTGTTCGAGTTCGACACGGTGAGGAACTTCAGTGCCATGGTTCTGCACACCAACAACATGTTCAGCAAGGACGTACAGGTGAGTGTTTTTGTCTGGAATAAGGTAGAAGTGGGGCGAGGGCGAGGGTTTAGTGCTTCTTCATCCGCACCAGCTCCTTTGGATATTTTTTCTCTCTTTTCTGACCTCAGTTATCCTCGCACCACCAACGCGTGGCAAGGAAAACGAAGAAGAAGAAAGAAAAAAGTTCAAAGTCGACCCTGGACGAAGTGGCTTAAACAATGCAATGGGAAAACGGCATTGTGTTCCGTTGCGAGGAATAGGCAAGGGAACAAAAGCATCCTCGGGGAGGTGAACAGAGAAAAGGGTGAATTAAACAAACGCTTCCTATCCTTGTGGAACCAAAGTACGAAGAAAAACCCTGCATTGGAATAGGAATTCGGACCACTTTAGGATAAGGCATGCACGCTGAAGGCTTTGTTGTTGTTGGGGATTATGCTCGGTGATTCTCGTGCCTTGAAACTAGTAATGTCATTTTGCTACCTAGAGGCGTAAATCGAATTGATTGGATTTTAATTTTACAGAGTGAAAATATTTCTAGCGTTCAAAATCATATGGGCCTAGTAGCAATGATTATGAACACCTAATATTTTAGACATTCGAGACCTTTGGATTCATTTGTTTTTTGGTATATTTAAATCATACATGCTTGCACTGACATTTTTGGTATAACTGTCCCATCACATTTTTTGTCATTTTTTACGTTATTCGTTCAACCGCTATGATTTTTTTTTTAATTTATAGAAAACATTTGAAGATGATTTATTTCCTCAAAGCACAAGAAACAAATCCCATGTTATAATATTTAGCATAACAACAACAAACATAACAACAACATAACAACAAAATTATATATATATTACATATATATATAAATGAAATGCTGTCTGTTCGTGACAGCATAACACACGAACGACGCGATGGATTTGCTTGATTTTTTTTTATTAGGTTTGTCTTAGTAAAGTAGTAAAATTGTTTTTTTATTTATCCATTTTTTTGTCTTTTATACTAATTTTACAGATTAAGTGTTTTAGCCCATTGGGCTCTTCAGCTTTGTTTAATCTTTTATGTGTTTAATGTGTTACATGTGTGTTGTGTTCTTATTAATTTTGTTTTCCAGTTCAGCCCTTGGGGCATTGTTTGTTAAAATTTGATAACCTACCTAATCTACAACTAAAACTACAATTTGAAAATCCTAGGGGTGGGATTAGAAAAACTTTCTGGAAAGTGAAAAAAAAATCACAAAAAAACTAATTGCCAATTTGTATAGGCATACTTGTCCCTCTCCTCAGTGGGAGACAAGAGCGAATATACCTCTTCCTCTTCTCTTTTTGTCCATGCAGGAGCGCTGCACGCAGCAGCATACTCACCACACTCTTCCTTTATCTGTAGTTTTTGAAAAGAGCTGCGCGGTGAAATTAAATCACTTGCCTCTGAAAGCCACTGGCGAGTAAACTAAGCGCTCTGAAACGCACTGCAGTGAATACAGAGAACCGCACCCCAGAGAACTCTGGAGTGCGTTAACTGGTTAGATACACTGATGTTGATTCTCTAAATAAGTAGATTAGCAAGCGCGTTTGTGAATTGTTTGTCGTTCAGGTTCCGGTTTCCATTTTTATTCATTTCGGTTTTGATATGTTCGTTATAACGTATAAATTTGACCTTGGGAATAAAGGATTGCAGATTCTTGTAATGGAGCATGTACGAAACCATAGGCAATAATATTACCTTTGAAAATACATTATCTTGCATAGGGTAAGGCTGCAATTGTTGCGGTACCTTTGAAGCATTAGATTTCTATAGTTGTGAATGGAGACTCCATAAGCAACTATAGGAACCTAACATTCACCCTATACAGGATAAATAGATTAATGTTTAAGGAATGGGAGTGGGGGTGTCTTATGCGTGGTTAAAAGCGCCACAACCGTAACCATAATGTATTTCCTGGCGACGACGGATAAAACGCTCTGCGCTTTGCTACAAGTGCACAATAGGACGGCTCCATATAAAGCAGTGGCCTTAACTACATACAATATTTGAATTTAAAATTAATACATTGATTAAAAATTCACATATTATAGGGGAGAGGGGAGTAGTTTTGGACACTTTTTCTTACAATTTTTCATATATTTTGTGAACGTCGCCAGAGATCCTGAATTCATTCTAGTTGTCATTTGGACATCTAAGCATCATAAGAGTGTGTTAAAGGTGTACGTTTATGCAATTTTGAGTTGTTTATTTGCATTTCGGAAAAATACATATTTGTCCGGATGTGCCCCGTACGTGGGGTAGTTTTGGACAGTCATGGGGCACATTCGTAAAACGAAAATAACTTACACAGATTCATGAAATTTTTAGTTTTCTACCTATTTCTAACCTACAGACCAAGGCTGAGGTCCAATGACAAAACTTATAACTCTAGACTAACATTTGAAAAGAGGGGAAAGCGAAAATGTGAAGAAATCATATTATGTTGGAGCTACTGAATGCTAAGCATCTGAATGTGCCCGAGTGCGACCCAGGTGGGCTGTAATGTAAAATCTTTGCTTTTTGGCGCTATACGGTATACCGACTGCTTTACCAGTTAACGAATGTACTCAGATAGAACCAATGGTGTCAGAAATGTTTTTGCATGGTGTGCCCGGAGTGAATCGCCCCTAGAGCTTTAATTAATAATTTGATATTTTTTAGTCAAGCCCGTTTTATTTGACATGTATCCACTGTTCATTTAGCGTGTAAACAACAAACAAAAATAAGTCGCCAACTCTCACAAATTTAATGACAGGAAAGCCAGAGTATTCAGAGACTCAGTCAGTAAGGGTATTTCTACGGCGCCTAACTAGTGTTAGGCTCCGAACGCAAGGGACACGAAGCGGAACGATAACCATGCAAAAAATACCCGATTCAAATGAATTTGCTTGCCGGTTAGAAAATTAATGATCTTCATATATAAACTGGTTAGCCATTTTGGCGTCATTTGAAACGTCGTTATCAGAGGTTTGGAAAAAATTGCATAAAAGAAGAACTATTTACTCCTCAAATAGTTTGTTTTTGAAACTTTTTGGGTGAGAAATGTTGAATCTACACTCTTTTAATATTGCAGTGCCACGTATTATAAATACCCATTTGAATCTGATCGCGAAGCAAGACACATTTCTCTGATATGACCGCAGATTGTATAGCAAGACCAAAAAAATGATCTGCAAAATTTTGAAGTAATAGGGTATGTGTCCCTTGACTCAGCCTGTTATGCAACCATCGATTACATTTTTGATTATAACTCTTAAAGTTTTCAAGCTGAGATTCAACTAGCTCTACACTTGCTAAGATAAGACATTTGGTAGTAGGTATCACGAAAACTCCTTTTATAATAGTCAGAAACTTTCAAGGGATGTGGATTTAATGTCGGTCAACAGGCGCCTAATTGGGTCTATTCTTGGATGCAACTTCGAAAATTACACGGAAGTGAACAACTATAAGATGATTAATATTGTCTCAATTGCTTTGGATTACATCGGTCATCCTAAAAGCAACATGATTTTGTTGATTATTGCTAAATTAATGACACATTTTGAACAAATGAAGGAGCTAAGCTAACATTACATCCCGTTATCCTAATATAAGTAGGGATTCCCCGTTACGTAATATGTTAAGATGAAGGCCATCTTTAATTACAGTGATTGACGGATTGGTTGGACGTAGCTCCGAAATCTAGTGGAACTTATTAGTTTGCAGCCAATTGAAAAGTTTTAGTGAGTCCTCTTTTATCAAGAAAACCGTTGTTATAAGTAAGCCTAATCCAACCGACTAAATTTGTATTCCAGTATCGTGAAATTGTCTAAGGAAATCCATGGTGGTTGAGCCCAGTGAGATTTTTCTGTAAATTGTATGGAATGAAGCCTAACCACAAAAAAAATTAGTTCTTAGCTGAATAGGCTTAAATGTTTGCTTACAAAAACCAATAACACAATAAAAACACACAATAACTCTGTTTGAGGTTCTGGTAACTATTCGTCACATGAAAGACCAAAGTGAAAAAACGAGATTGTAATATGGTGCGTTCTTTTTTACTTGAATGACCTAATATCCTTTAAACGAAGGTGTTACGTCCAGGTAGATGTAGGAGATCGCGTACGCCGCCAAAGACTCGCCAGCTTGTAGCTATGTCTCGTCTGCGGGTAAGTGATATTCCCCAGCGCATCACGGGCCATCGGAAGTCGCCACTCTTCCGAGGTGTGCATACCGGTCACCAATTACCGGATCCATCCCGAATTCGGCCACTGACAGCATCATCAGCATCGAGATGTACTACATGGCTGCAGAACATCAAGAAGCACAAGGATAGATCTTTCCGTATTATTTATAAATAGTAAGCCACATAGAACAAAGATAACTGAGCGAGAATACGAATAAATGGGGCAATAAGAACGAAACCGAGTCTGGACATCTTTTTCTGGCGTTTTGTTGGGATGCAACTGTTAAAGCGAGCAAAAGCTATGTAATTTGACAGATCTATACTCGACAGAATTTCAAATTCTTCATTTTTATCTTAATAAATCTATTATTATAACAGATTGAGCTTCAACATGTAAACATTTTCTTCCGCTGAATGAGATGTAGTTATTGATACTTTCTTCAGCGGTTTCTAGATATGATGATTCTGCAATAACGCCCATTTAAAATTTAAATCTAGAGTTTATCATTCTATTTCATGCAAGCTGAACCAAATGAATGAACATTTAATAGAACTGGCGCTTTTTTTTATAATTTTTGTTATATTTTCGTTTGCTAATGTGTGTTATGTCTGTAAAATAAAACGTAGGTGTGTGTTTTAAATTTAATCCTCGGATCGTCAGTGTCTACCATGGCTTTTTTTTTGTGTTGAAGCATGTCATAGACAAAACATTTATCTTCAAACTACACCGTGTCCTGTCAGTTTGAACGTAGTTTTCTCGTTCATAATCTGATATTAACTTTTTGTGCATAATTAAGCACTAAGAATAACTGAAACAGCCCCCATTCTTGAATAAGAAGGGGTTCTATCTTCTATCCAAACCTGCTGCCTATCGGAATAATACAAATTTGTGTTTCGGTTGCCTGGATAGTTCTCATGTTTGGTTGAAATTTTTGTTTCATTTGTATGAGAGCACCTCCCCCCAGTCAAAAAAGGGGTCTCGAACCACCATAGAAAAAAAATCTTGCCTTCAAAAACCCCCACATGCCAAATTTAGTTCAATTTGTATGAGAGCCTCCTTCCCCCTTCTAGAGAAGAGAGGGGTCTCAAATCACCATAGAAAAAAATTTCGCCTCCCGAAAACCCCACATGCCCAATTTGGTTTCAATAATTTTGCAGAAATTTGTGTTTCATTTGTATGGGAGTCTCCCCTTTCAGAGAAGGGAGGGGTCTCTTACCTATCATAAGAACATTCTCCATTCCCAAAAAACCCCAAGACGAAACATGTGGTAAGGCATTGAACAGTTTCGAATGTGCCCCATCAACACCCGAAACGAATAACTACTAAATAAATAAGCCTTATATTTCTCCATTATTATCTTATTATCACGTTTTTTCCTTGTATATCGGTTAACAACTTAGGTGGAGTAGTTATACATCTAAGTCATTCACAAAGGAATTGAAAAAATCCTCACAACTTTTACTCTTAAGTTTGGAAACATGCATAAAAAAGGGCACTGAAGATTTTCTAAAGATTTGGCTCTGCAGAGCGGTCTCTCAAGAGGACACCAGCGAGAACTAGGTGGGTGCGCTCGAGAGCACAATTCGTTCATTTCACTCGAGCGCGTGCTCTCAAATTTTCACCACAAATGCTCTCAAGAGACTCCCTCTCACACTTGGCTTGTTTTGCACTCATCGTAAGCGTGGTGATTTGCTCGCCAGTGTGGCAACTGGTTCATCCCCAGAGGAGGCAAGCAATATGCATGTGAGAGGCGCACTTGGGTGAAATGCAAAATTTGAAATATTTGCTCCCCTAAGCTTAATCGACGCCATTTTGGGTCCTGATAGTCCCCAAAAAATTTTAACACATTTGGTTTTGATTTGGCTTTGCACACGCTATTCAAAGTTTGTATGGGAATTAGTATGAAGAATCTCAAACTTACATTTCCAGATCCCTAACATCTTGATATTATGTCCTTAAGCCAAATCTTATATACATTCATATTGTGTAAGTTGTCAACTATCAAAATGCCGAAAATACCTGACATGTAAATTTTATATAAAAATAGTTATTCAAAAAAACATAAAATACATTTCTTATTATTTATATGTTTTTTATCTTTTATATTCATATATTTTATGTATTTTATTTTATTTATATTATTAAAAATATTTTATATATTTTATATTTATATATTTTATATACATTACATATTTTTAGTTCTTATTATAATATTTGTTGAATAACTATTTTTGTATAAAATTTACATGTCAGGTATCTTCGGCATTTTAATAGTTGGCAACTTACACTATATGAATATTTAAAAGATTTGGTTTAAGAACATAATATCAAGATGTTAGGGATCTGGAAATGTAAGTTTGAGATTCTTCATACTAATTCCCATACAAACTTTGAATAGCGTGTGCAAAGCCAAATCAGAACCAAATGTGTTAAAATTTTTTGGGAACTATCAGGACCCAAATTGGCGTCGATTAAGCTTAGGGGAGCAAATATTTCGAATTTTGCATCAGCCTAATGTGTATAGGAATATCATAATAGACAGCAAGAAAGCGAGCAACGCTCACATTAACGTTGAATTTTGCAATTCCGTTAAATCCACCGAATACATATGCAAATATGTCACAAAGAAAGAAATTTAGAAGTTTTTGGTGTAGCTGATGCAAACACAAACGACAAAATATTACAATATCTATTGGGACGATATATTAACAGCAATGAAGCGATATGGCGAATTTCCCCTAAGCCGTTCACGAAAGCTATCCGACTGTGATTATTTTATGAATTTTACAATATTTTACAACTCATAACGTAGTGAAAAGGGTCCAACAACCACTTTCTACTACATTGACAAGTTTCTTCACTATTTGCCAAGCTGATGAATTTGGAAGAACGTTGCTTTATGCTGAAATGCCAAGATATTATACCTCGAATCAATCTTCGAAGAAATACCAACGGCGCAAACAAGGAAAGCGGGTTGAAGGTCATCCGGATGTGTTTTCGACAGATGCTTTGGGGTGCATCCCAGCAATCAAGAATGCTTCTATTTACGTTTGCTATTAGTTAATGTTCGTGGACCGACATCTGCTTTGAGAACATTCAATTATCAAGTGTATTCGACATATCGTGAATGATGCCAAAAGTTACAATTGCTATAAAATGATACAAATTGGGAATAAAGGCTTGCTTATGCAATATTTTAATTACATCAAAATCAAATAAAACATTATTTGCAATTCATATATGTTCTCACTATGTTTTCCTTCGTATCCAAAGACTTATGGGACAAATTCATGGACAATATGGCGGATGATATTTTACATAGGATGCGTCACTTAACTTCAAATCCAGAAATGCAAATCACCGTTGAAATGCATAATGAAGTAATGGTGTTGATCAAGGATATGTGTCTAATGATTGCAAATAAATTATTGATACAATTGAGTATGGTTTCGTCCGATCGTCCAATGCACACAGCATTCAATCAAGAATTGCATCGCGAGCAACAACACAACCGTAAAGAATTGAGCAAAAATGTGGGCATAAATGAAAAAAATAACCTACAGCAAAAACATGTTTAAGACAAAATCATGACAGTTATCAGTTATGGAAATAGTGGTATATATTTGATTGACGCACCTCGGGACGGGAATAACATTTTTGATAACTCTTATTTGGGAACAATCCGGTCGCAAGGTGAGATTGCCTTAAGGCTCACCCACAATAGATACGTTTGCGTTCCGTTGACGTAAATTCTACAGAAAACCTACGGAAAACCTGTCAAATTCACGCGAACGCATCCACAACGTATCAATTATGGGCCAGCCATTAACAATGGCACCTTCAGGAATCGCTGCTACGTTGTTGGATGCCGGACGAACGGCACACTCTGCTTTGAAGCTACCACTAATTATGCAGATCACTGAAAACCCGACATGCTGATATCCCAGACATGTGCGATGGTCAAAGTTCTAAAGCAATGCAAAATAATCGTTTGGGATGATTGCATGATGGCACTTACAAAATCACTGGAAGCATTGAATCGAACAATTCAAGATCTGCGTGGAAAAGACAACCTTTTCAGCGGTTCATTGATATTGCTCGCCGGTGAGTTTTGCCATCATTCGAAGATCAACAGGTGCTGATGAAACCAACGTGTGTCTGAAATCTTCTTATTTGTGCCGACACGTAAAGACACTTAAGCTGACTTTAAACATGTGGGTTCTGTTGCAAAATGATCCAACCGCGGATTTTGAAGACATTGCTGGACATTGGAAACAGGACAATCAAAGTTGGCACTTTAACAGGACTAACTACAATTTCACTGCAACGAAACAAGAACTAATTCGAAGAGTTTTTCCGAGCATTGTGCAGAACTACAAGAACCACACTTGACTGAGCGAACGAGCAATATTGGCGCCCAAACACAAAGACGTAAACGATCTCATTGTGGCCATTCAAAACGCAATTCCAGAAAAAATTGTTTCGAATAAATCGGTTCACTGAAAGTTAATTTTAGTTTATATTAAAAAATTGAAAGTAATACTCACTAATCCATTCGTTGTTTTCAGCAACGAAACTGATTTGTTCTTTTTATGAAGATACATTCGTAAATAATTGCACGTGCAACTGTCAAAAGCACGAAGCTTTTGTTGACACAGAAAGAACATTCGTACATTGTACGGAAACAATGCAAAAAGCTACGAATATTTTGTCACAAATTAAAAAGAAACGTCTCTCTTGTGGTTGCATGAAGGACTGACAGATCTACTTTATCGACTCAAAATGTAATTGACAAAAAAAGCGCAATCACGTGGAATTGTCCAGCGTTTTTTTATTGTTTCAGACATGGGGTTCGAACCTGAATATATGGAAAGTGCTGATTCTAAATCCGTGGTTGATCTCACTAAGCAACGCTGACTCGTGAGAACAATCTTGCTTAATGAGCATGAAGTTATAGCTCTCTACAGCGCTTTGATTTTCACTTTGGGATAGATAAATTATTTCTACCCATACCAGCAGAAACACCATCGTCAATGAGTGCGGTATAAAAGAGAAGCAGCGATTGGCTGGCTATCACGAAGTTCATTTCGTGCATTTTACAAAAAGGTGTAATGATAGTATTTCAACAGATAAAAAGCATTATGAATGTTCCATACAATATACGGGACATTTATTCCATGTACTAAATCAATGTTTACGAAACGCGTGAAAGCTACTATACGAAAATAAATTTTCAGTGTTGACACAGTGACAGAATTTCTGAATTGTCAAGAATTGACAGGTTTGGTATCGCATAATTTTCAGTTGAATCGGTTCGGAGATTATGATGCTGCGCAATATCAACCAACCACGACTTTGCAATGGCACCCGACTTACTGTAAAAAAAGTTGATAAACAACGGGATCGAGGCAACCTTTCTCAAGGGAAAATGTGAAGGCGTTTTGATTACACGAATTCCCGTGATCCCGAATGATTTGCCGTCTAACTTCAAGCGTTTTCAATTTCCAATCCGGCTTGCTTTTGTCATGACTATCAACAAGGCACAAGTTCAGTCACTGGAAATTTGCGGAATACATTTGAGTTATCCGTGTTTCTCATACGGCCAACTGTATGCCGCCTGTTCACGTGTTGGCAAACCAGCAGCGTTCTATACGCAGAAAACGGCAAAACTAAAAACGTTGTTTATCATAATGCGTTGCAATAAGTAGCAACACATATTGTACAATACAAAATTCTCATGACATAAAAAATAAACTCTAAATCAATGGCATTGAAACCTGATTTAAAATAAACGTCTTCATTTAACTAGAAATTAGAAGAAAAATTAGTATTCTCCATTTAATTCAAACTACCTTTGCTTATCTTCGACAGATACGCGTATTTCGTCTACAATGTAGAAGTCTGCACATTGTAGACGAAGTACGCGTATCTGTCGAAGATAAGCAAAGGTAGTTGGAATTAAATGGAGAATACTAATTTTTCTTCTTATTTCTAGTTACAGGCATTCCACTAAACAGCTCAAACCCTCTTGTCTTCATTTAATTATAAATAGGACAGCGTCTGCCGGGCCAGCTAGTTTTAAATAAAAAAGGTACACCAAAAAACGTTTTTTCTGTAGGAATACCGGAAAAAATGCTCTAATTCGAACATATAAAAAGGTACAGAAAAAATTATACCATCAAAATGGCTTGAAATACAAATTAAATTGAATTTACCTGAGTTTTACCCTAGTTTTCATTTATACCAAAAGAAGCGCCTTGTTATAAGAAACAACTTTGTGCAAGACAATTTTGCTCCAAAACTTCTAGCTTAGGCTCCCAATGTATCTTTCTAGCTAAACTCGCATTCAGGTAGCAGAAAAGGTATTGTTCAGTGTATTTGTGTTGAGTATAAGATTGGAGTCCGGAAATTTAATTGCTCTCAAAACAAAAGATATTAAAATACGCAACCGAGATACGAACCAAGGCCGCCTGCATCATTGCTTTTGATCGTCATCATTCAGCCATTTGATCCAGAAGAAAATAGTGCAATAAAAGCCCTACAGCTGCTCCGATTGTCGAGGCACTCGGCAATAGACTATTGCACGGAAAAAAGCTAACCTCACTTTTGACCATGAGAGTATAAGAGATAGCAATAATCGTCGTGTTCCCCGTCCTTTTTTCTAACACACGAATTTCTGAACACAAGGGCACCAGTATCTGGCAAATCTGAGGTGTGACGTCACTGTGATTTGGTCCATACAGCAACGCAGCAAATGTCTCTCACACACACTTATATGGCTTCGTTTATCTCATAAAGTAGGGCAAATTTGAATAGAGGGAGATCGGAGTCATCGCACGCTCAAAACAGCCTCTCTTTCAATTGTATCACCGTCCCTTTTTTCTCACGGCAAAGTTACTCAATATTCGTTAAAAGTGGAACAACTCATAATTTGAGTTGTTCCACTTTTTACAAAAATTGAGTAACTTTTCTGTTAGAAAATAAGGGACGGTGATACAAATGAAAGAGAGGCTGTTTTGAGCGTGCGGAGTGTGATGACGAGTGAAAATAAAAATAGAACACTTGATGTTGATGATGATGATGATGATAATGATGATGGTTCGGCCCTTACCCCTACAAAGGTTTGAGCTAGACGATTTTATCTCTAAGATAATTAATTTGGTAAAAATTCAAACCAGTTATGCAAAAAAGAAACGAACTGATTTCATCTACAGATATAAATTTCTTTAAAAGTATCCATTTGCTTCACAGCGACATAATCGTGAAAAGCTTTGATGTTAACCACAAACGTTCGCAAGTATTCCCAGCGATCAGGATATTCTGTTGCAATTCAGATCACAGAATCGAGTTAAAGGACATTATCAAAAGACAAGCCAATATCCGATCCTGCCCGCTACAGAGTCAGAGGTTCCAACACTAATGGAACCGCCACCTTAGTTTTGGCTGACCAAGGATATCCCCAATCAGGGAGATCGAGAAACACTTGGCAGCGGAATTCTAACAGTGGCCAATTAGGTTCTCGCCAAGCTATCTCACGAACACTAGCGTGCTGCTTTACACGTATAGGATCGATTTGTTTATTGTTTTCAACCACGAGATCAACTGTAAAAATGGCCAGGTTGACAACGGTTTGTTTTTTATTTTCAAACAGCAAAACGATTGTATTAGTGAAACTGCTTACTAATACTAACGGTGGCAGAGAAGTCTATAGCGTTGCGGCATTCTGTGGTATTGTCTCACCCATATCGAAAAGTTGTTGAAGATTAAACAAAGACCCAACGGTTGCTTCGATTGTCGCGGCACTAAGCACAACGATAAATTTGTTTCGAAGAATCTGTGTGTTGCCAATGAGACAAATGACCAAACGGTTAAAGTCCCAAAAAAAAAAAAATGTGTGTTGCCAACCGCTTGCACACACTTGCATGGCATCGTTTATACCATAAAACGATTTGTGCATCATGATGGGCAAAATTGCCTTTTCTGAATCATGTGGATTTCTCAAGATATGATTGCAAAAACTGCAATTGTATTTTTGGCCGACTTTTTAACTTTTGGGTGAACTTAAAAAAAGGCTTACAAAGTTACTCCGAGCAAACAATTGAAGCGGTCCACTAAGATTTTCTAAAACTACACAGTACCTATCTCCAATCCATGTTATGTTAACCAACTTTTGTCCAACAATGGTCTTCATATTGAATATGAGTGTATGTGAAAAACATTATTTTTTATGTTGGTTACTTAGTGACGGATCAGCGTTCTACCCTGCAATCATATTGTGTACAGTTAAATATTTTGAAAATGCATTTATATATGTTCAAATATATATGCACCCATAACGGTCCATTTATCCCATCAAGCTACTTGAAGAGCAATCTATTTTCTCAAACTATCTATCCTGCATGAAATCCGGCGCAGCACAGGCAGTGAATCTCATATCTCTATGTGGCTCCAGCAGCAGCGATTTCCAGTCTGCGTCAAGACGGCTCAGAACACCCAATTAACGGGTGGCATGTCCCGAGAGCCCCACATCCGCCCATCCACCCACCACCCAAGGAAAACCGATAACTTTTTTCGCTTTTCTCTATTTTTCAAATGAAGAAAGCTCAAATTAGAACGAGAAAGCACTTAAAGATATAATAAGATGACATTTTCTCAGAAACGTTTCGCTTTAGTGCTAATTTTCTGCTTCACCATCAGTGTCCCTTTTTCTCTTGTTCTGCTCAGTTGATCCCGCTTGCGCTGCCTCCGGTTCACAGTTTATTATCAGTGCTGCTGCAGCAGAAGGACTTATCAATTTCTCTTCTTTGGCACTTCTTTTTTGTTCAGTTGGCATCGTTCCTTTCGCTGCAGAATCATAAGCTCCTTATATTGCCCAGATACGTTTATATTTTGTTCCATTTATTTTCTCATAATTAATAAGTTTCTCCATTAAAGCGATAATCCTCTATCGATCTAGTGACCTCCTCGTGCTTTACGTCGGTTGTCCGTAGCAAACGTCGGCGATGAAAAAAAATATGGCTCCAAGGGAGCGAGAGTAAAAATGATCAAAGATTCAACATCCGTTGAAGCCATATTGCACCAAATGGGAAGCGGGGGTCATGGTCGTTGAGATTATTGGATTAAACTGGGACGTCCGATGAGCAGTTTTGATCCAATAGATTTGCATTCGATATAACTATAACGAATGGTTTTCGAGGGAT
The DNA here is from genome assembly GCA_034211315.2 of Aedes japonicus. Lineage (NCBI taxonomy): Eukaryota > Metazoa > Arthropoda > Insecta > Diptera > Culicidae > Aedes > Aedes japonicus. The sequence continues at coordinate 24,562 of JASCZW010002021.1, read as the reverse complement.
CATAGAGGATTTCGCTTTTGTGTCATTATTTATTGTATCAGTTTCTAGTGTGGAATGGATCTCACCCAAAAGACCCTATGTTGGAATATCACCAGCAAACAGAGACGAGCTTTATTAGCAATAAATCTTATATTTCACTGGACTCGTGCACCACCTATAGCCACCCCCCCCCCCCTTTCCTCTGTGTGTGTGTTTAAACACAGTAAATACTCATCTCTTGCATCTATCTCTTTGTTTGAAAATTACAGGTATTCCTCCATGCGAAAGTCTTCTTCAGCATCGGTGGCCAGCACTTCAGCAGTGAGCCAGTGCACTTCTCCTACATGCCGGATACGATTATGGATAGTGCTCGTGATGTCACGATCAAATTACATCACCGCATCGGACGCTACATCCAGGTTCACCTCTACTTTGCCATGCGGTGGATTATGCTGAGTGAAATATCGTTTATTTCCAGTAAGTATGTTTGTTGTCTTTTCTCCTTGCTCTGTCTGGATTTCTCGATGGCGCTAGCTTCGAACCCATGCTCCCGGTGACCTATCGTGTTGCGCAGTAGGAAATGAGAACTACACATTCGTTACGTGGAAGAACATGATCTCACCGGGAGCTGCGGGTTTGCTGCTGAAGATCTTAGTTGATCAGACGCTGTGATGAAGGCCTGGTGGGATGAATATCCATATAGTTTATTCTCTCTCTGTTGAACCGTCAATCCTGGTTGAATTAACTTTTCTAGGTAGGACTAACGAATCTATTCGTTGTTTTGCAAACAAAACTGATTTGTACTATTTAAGAAGCTACCTTCGTAATTAATGCCACAAAAACAATGCAAAGAACTATGAATATTTTATTATAAATTAAGAAGAAACATCTGTCTTGTGGTTGCATGAACGACTAACAGATCTGCCACAGGGGTAGACAAAAATGGAAGGTATCAAGAGAAAAGTCCGAGCGTTCTTCAGAAATGAGAAGTGAATATTCAAACTGACGTGAATATGGCGATCATATGTATATTAATTTTCGTTTATATAAAACAAACTTATAAATTTGTTCGAAAACAAATATTTTCCTTTGAGAGACTGGTGTCCACTTGCATTAAAGAACAGTCCTTATTCGATTAGAAACTTGAAATCACAAATTTTTTATTTCATTCAAAGTGTTTTCCACAAAATAGCTCCCCTATTGAGGTAGGAAGCACATTCCAATTCCACTTCACGTAAATCGATACAACACTTCGGTAGAACTTGATCCCGACCACTACCATCACCCATCCCCGGCAAGCTCAAGACGGTTTGCTTCTGTTTACCTTGCCATTAGTGTCTCCCACGCTCGCTCCAGCATTTCTTCTCTTTCCTCTCCTCCCTTTGCCAACAACCCCAATGCAGCAATGCTTTAGAACGTGAAGCACCACGACACCGCCCGTTTGGCCACGGTAGCTGGCGCTCTGCGGTGGGTATTATCAGCAATTGCGGATCTTTCTCATTTTTCGATTCAATGATGACGACCGACGGACGGAACAACGTCAACGGCGACGTCGAAGATTCACCAACCACTATCTGCTTTGATGAACTTCTCTGCTTCTCGTTTCTGCGCCGCACTTTGACTACCTTACTTTTGCTCACCTCACCTACCGCGCAAAGTAGAAGGATAATGAAATATACCAATTTGTGTAGTTTTTCAACGGAACGTTTTAAACCGTCAACGTATGGCTAGAGTAGCAACTTTGATTCGTGGTTGGTGGCATTGCAGTCATTTGCAATTCAATAAGCTTCTTATGTTTTTGCCGTGAGCAAGCCAATGATGCTGTTTGGACTTCACTTTCCAGATACAGAGAACGATCTCCATCAATGAATGGCTTTGAGATCTCTTACCTCTAATTTGGTCTAAATTGATCCGATGGTAAAATAATTGAAGGACTGTGAGGTAGCAGTACTTTTCCCAACAGGATGAAATAAAGCTATTTTTCGGGATGTTGAATACACAGCATAGAGGCCAATGGACCTTAGTGAGAGATGAAATGTTCTTCCTGGCCTCTATTTATCCCATTCATTTCTGCCAAATATAGTATTCCCTTTATGTGCATTAGATAACGCAGAAAATTAAATGTTTCTATTAAACTGTGTGCTCAGGAAACTCATTTCGGCGTCTGTGTTAAAAAAATAGTATGCATTTATTAATTTTCGTATGCAATACGTTATTGTAAGACATCAATCATTGATTAACGATTTAAAATTGATCGTCTTTGATATCTGGAAAATTGCAAAAAGTCGTAGCTCCAGTCAAAAAAAAAAACAACTGAATGGTTTAACAATTTGATGATTTCAAACGAAAGTCACGGTCATATGTAATATCTGTACAAAGCCTCAGTCTTATAAAAATTGTTCAAATTTTTTAATTTGAACAGGACCGCTTGATTTAAGTAAGACATGCAACATTTAAGTTAGAATGTGCTTGTTGGTTGGGAAATTTTGTCGTTTTAAAAGAAAGCTTTGACTCTGCACTGAAAATTTATTTTCATTAATTAGCTTCCACTCGTTTCGTAAACAAGGATTTTGAACAAAGAAAAAAATTCTCGTTTATTGTATGAACTATCCATATTGTTTGATTATCTATAAATGCTATCATTACACCATATTGTATAATGCACGAAATGGAATTCATAAAGACCAGCCAATCGCTGATTCTCTGTTATCGTACTCATGCATGTTGCAAGGACGCCAGATACTTTTTTCAAAAGTCTGTATCAGTCTCATGGAAATTTCTGTATTTGTTTGTATAAAGGTTTAAATTTGGGTTTATTGTGCTTCAATGGAAAAAAAGGTGAAAATCTCTATTTATCGATGCTGAGAAACCAGTATAGGTGAGATTATGTTTTCACAAACAAACAAACAACCGCATAAACAAAAATCTAATGCAAAAAAGATTCCCAATTCCTTATTTAAATGTCAACTTTCCTTTCACTTCCATACATATGATTGATTCACTGTCACTAAATATGAGCAAAGAAAAATTCTAGGCAAATCGTTTATTAGTATCATTCATGAATTTGAAGAAAGAACTCACCTTCACTTCACAACTACAAAATTCATTATTTAAAGATTCTCGAGAAACTTAAATTTTGTTGTACATTGTCGTAACCCAACATCACTGACCGATTTCCGAGGCTGTTCACTCGGCTCAAGATTGCAGCACAGACGATCTCTCCGATAGGGCAGCCGAGACGACTCACTCGATTGCTGCACCGCCGTAAATGTCGGCTTCACCAGGTACACGAGACCACTCGCTCGTTTCGATGTCCAGGAACGATAACTGGTGCTGCTGCTGCTACTGCTTGCTGGATCTGCTCACTGGTCTTGCTACTGCTGCTGCTGCTGGATCTGCTCGCTCCGAATATCGTCAATAGAATGTCATTTCATAAATGTCGCGAAATTTCACATTAGATGTTATTTCAACCACTCCATTTTCGTTTTCTGCGATCTACCGTACTCTTGCCCTCCGTGCTTTATGTGACAGTGCGATTGCGAGCATTGGTTTTATTGATATAGATCATTGCACTGAATGTAGTAACCTCACTTTTTTGACAGTTCAAGGAACTTTTACAAGGTTTTAGAGCAACTCAATCGAAAATTATCATTGGCTTTTCCGGATTCTGTAAGATTAGATTCAGTAAATGATGTAAAAATAAGCACTGGTATCTGTTTCCGGCAATTTAAATTCAATCGTAATAAATTTAGAGCACAGAATCTCTAACCCCTTACCGAAAATATTCTTAGTCCACGTAAACAAGTTCCCTGAACTGTCAAAAATGCATTGATGACACCATCGTGCAATAATCTATTCTAAATTGAAATAAATCGCTTAGCAGCGGCCGCTGAAGGTGGTTTAGCCAATATTGCTGAAATGAACTGGCGTAGATACGGAAAGGCTCAGTCGCCACTACAACGACGCAAGGATAAGAACTTGTTCCAAAATTCTTCGTAATGCAGATTTTCCTGAAAATCCGCCAAAATCTTAATTCCCGGAACCCCTCGTCGATTGGTTGAACTGATGCATCATCAATAATGTTCTCAAATCGTTTGATAAGTTAAAAAAAATGTTGGATGAGCTTTTGCTCTGATATTACCAGGATAAATAAACGCTAAAGGACCAAACGCAATGGAGACGAAAGGGGCAAGTTTGACAGTTGGTACAAATTACGTCGATACGGCCAAGTGGAATCAACTTGAATCTAATTAGTTTTCTATACGACAAGAGGGTTTTAGTCTGATTGGGCTCTTTTACTGCCACTGCCGTTCCGCTTCCGTTATCTCTGCGTTCGGGCCTTAAATTGTTGAGGGTTTTGTCGGAAAGTTCAATTCTTTTTTTTAAATTTGTTTTGGCAGCATATGTAGATATGCATCATGTCTAGTCGAAATTGATGCAACTACTCCATGCTTTACTTGTCCCTTCCAGTGTATTCGTTGATCAAGGTCTACAATTCGACACCTTCGTACAGTTTTTCCAGCTTGCAGATATTATTGAGGATCAGGTCCACAAAGCCAAGGTTCGTCAATCCTTTTAAATATCATGGTTTAAAAAAACAATCCTATATCAATTTGCTTGTTTCTGTTTCCAGCTTGTACACCATAGGCTTTTCAGATTGAAAATCTTGATTTAACCGGTTGATTTTCGGTAATATGTGGTTGATTGCGGCCAAGCACAGGTGGCTTGGTGGATTGCTGAGACGCTCTTTCTCTATATTTTCATCCTGCTTGGCGCCCACTTATGTATTACAAGGACTGAAATATACTTTTATGACTTCCAGCTTCAAAAAAACGCTTAACAACTTGTTCTAAAGAAAGTCATCGGTTCGTGGACCGAAGTAGCATGGTTAAAGGTTTCAGCTCTTTTAGGTGCGGCAGTTCGTTGAACTTAGTAGTTTTTAAAGGACTATTGATGGGGAAGCCATGTATTTCCCGACACATCCATTTTACACCAGTTGAAATATTCTAAATTCGGACAGTCGTTTTCAAAAAGTACAATAACACTTTCCACCGTGCATAGCACTCGATCCATCTACACCGAATTCTATTAGCTTCATTTTGTACGAAATCAAATCTTCATTAAACATAGTTATAAAGTCACTGTGTATCGAAGTAGCATCCGCTTTAGCAAGGTGGATAATGTGATAAAAGAATCTCGAAATGACGGTTCATTGCCATTCCAATAGAAAGTCCTCACTACTAAGACCAATGTTTTCATGAAATGATATCAGTGGACTCATCGATTAAGGTCTGTATCCGCAATAATCCGGACACCTCAAAACATGAATAAAACATAAATTTCGCATTATATTTCCGTCCTAGTTGTTTATTTCAGATTTATGGGATGTGTTTTAACAATTCGTGAAGACAAAACATAGTTATTCGGTATTTGCATAAAATTTTCGAACTTTGCGCTTAACTTCGTCCAGTAGGGTTTGTACAGACTCTTTAGAAATCGTAGATGCCGTCTTTGTCCAAATTTGCTGGTAGTGTTTGATTTCTTTGATTCCTTGCTTCTTTCCAGAAAGCTTCCGCTTCATCGGAGCCCAATATCTCTCGATTGATCGTAGCTCTGGGCAATTTGGCGGGTTTGAGGTTTTGATACAATGTTCACTTGATTTGCTTGGTACCACTCCATCACAGTTTTAGCATATTGGCATGATGACAAATTGGGCCAGAACAAAGGTTTTTCTTTGTGACTTTTGATGAAGGGTAGCAATCGCTTCTGCAGACACTCTTTCTGATAGATCTTCTTGTTGATTGTGCCTGTAGTGACGAAAGATTTACTCTTTTTGCCACACGTGCAAATTGGTTACCGCACAAGGTATTTTTTTGGGAAATTTCGATGCCTTCTTCGTTCTGAAATGCTCAGCTGTAGCATTTCTGGCCATAGCAGTATAAAAAGCCAGCCCTGGAAGCTGCTTGAAATCCTCCAGGACATAAGTTTCATCGTCCATAACAACGCATGAAAACTTCTTCAAATATTCCCCTAGTAGCACACTTGTTGCCATTCGGTTGAGATAACATGAATATGACTTGCTAAGTCATAATCAAGTTACTTCAACTAATTTTGATCGTAGTGTGCTACTAGGGTCGCAGTACAAACATCGAGCCCGTGATTTTGCTGCCAAGTTCTGTTTGTCGTTGCGATTTGGAACTGTTTTTACATTATACGACATAAGTCCCAAACGTTGTTTTGATTTTTGAACAAAACCAGGCGACATCCCTATTTTACGAGCCACCGTTCGAATGGAGAGATTTGGGTTTTTCTTTAATATCCTTTTCACCTTTCGGTCCATGACAGGATCAGTGCGTCCAATGTTTTTATCACATCTCGGTTTCCTCTCCACCGTCAAATGTTCCGAAAATGATTTGAGTACATCGTGAATAGTGGATTCAGGCAAATCCAATGTTTTTGCTAGGTCCCGTATTGACAAGTCAGGATTTTCCATACGCCCGTACAAAATTCGCTCGCATACTTGTTTTTCTTTCTTCACCATCTAAACATGAAATGTAAACATCAATCATAGTCTTTTTCATCATAGACTTTCAGCTATACCACAGTGAAATTTTTTATTCCTACGTGCAATATTTCAAAAGTTACAATGATTTGACGGACACCTATTAATGTGGATACAGACCTTACTAATACGGCGTTGGATGACCGCTTGGATTTGTCTTGGAATTGACTCATACTGCTTATGAATGGTTCCAATTGGAATTCGGTACCATTCTTGGATAAGAAGATCCTCGAGCGCTCTCAGGAGGAAAAACACTACGAATTTGAGCTTCCAATGTGGGCCAAAGTGGCTCGATAATGTTCAAATCCGCAGATTGTGCTGGCCATGGCAGATGCTTAAAGTCCTCATAGTGTTTCTCATATCAAGACTTGATAATTCCGACGGTATGAATGGGCGTATTGTCGTCCTGAAAATTCCTTCGCCGTTCGGAAACATAGTTTTCATCATGGGCAAAACCTAATAAGATTCATGTTCAAATTTATTTTCACAAAAATTACAACATTGTGTGTTCAAGCACCTGTTCGTCCAAAACCTTTTCATAATCTTTAGCAGTGATCTTTCTTTTCATCACGATGATTGGCCCAACTAAGTACCATGATATGGCACCCCATACCATAACAGACCCTCCTCCGTGCTTCACAGTTGAACGCAGCCAATCAGTTCTGTATGCATCTTCCGGTGTCCTCGAAAAAAAATTGAATTCGAAAAAAAATTGAATGGGTTACCAGAAAATGATAGCCACACCAAAGATGGGTCGCTTGGCATGTTTAGGATGAAAGAAAGATCTGGCCGCATCCAGAACCCTTCAGAGAAAGCTGTTCCAGGAAAATGACCACGGTCATTCCCGTTACTGCATTATAAAAAATAATCCCCGTCGAATGTTTCTAAGAGAATTAAAATCGGTCAATACTTCTTGAAGTTACCCAAGTAACCACAAGCATTATATTATTGCACTCATTCAACCCAAAATCAACATCGGTAATGCTGGATCGCATCAATTCAACAGTTGTAAAGTAATGAAGCGTTAGATAAGCTTGAAAAAGTAGTGATGCATTACCAATGCAATAATGCTACTTTAGCAATGTCTTATGGCATTGCAAAAGATATAGCATTAGTTTGATCTTAGTGGGGCCCTTTTCAGTTTTAATCCAACTTCAATGATGCACTAGACGTAATGCATATGCCTTATATATGCATACTATTATAGCCTCGTGGTTACTTGGGTAGAGCACTCCAAAGTTGACCATATATTTGCCTATCGTACAATCATATGTGTCAGGATAAAAAGATTTTGACAAATGGATTCAAGGAAGTCCATTCTATAAAAATCCCGTTATTTTTGCCGATTTTTCTTCGATAATAACTGAATTCCACCTAGTAAATTTGATTTTTAGAAAGAACATTCTTAAATATGACCAAATTATTGAGGATACATTACAAATCATAGGGCAAAATTATGAAACAATTAATTAAATGAATAGACTGAACTGAATTGAATTTGCTCATAAAGTAGGCCTTCCGAAGTGGGTCCTCCCTTAGCTAAGTCTGTAAAGGCGCAGCTATAAAGCAACACCATGCGGGAGGTGGCTGGGTTCGATTACCGGTCTGGTCTAGGAATTTTTTGTTAAAACAAAATTTCTCGACTCCCTTGGCATAGCGTATGATTGTACTTGCCACACAATTTTACTAACACAAAAATGGTACCTGTCATCGAAAGCTATAAATTAGAACACTTAGTTGAGAGCAAGCAATAAGCTAATTGTGAAAGCAGTGCGCTTGAAATGCTAAAGAAGAAGAGGAAGGCCTTCCGAAATAAGCTTCTTTACCGAAAAAATCAATGCGCTACAACGCCATTTTGCAAGGTTATGAATTTTGTACAGTCATATTGACGATCCAGTCTGAGCCTAACAAATAAACGAACTGATAAAAAATATTGACGATCTGGCCCTTTGTACAGTGGCAAAGCGTGAATTGTACAGAGGGAGTGGAATGGACATCCGATTTGATAAATCTGATAACCTTGAAGCAAATATGGACATGTATTGCAAGCACAATTCGCAATAAGGGCGATTCTGGCTCTTTCTTTACCGGTACCGGTTTACTGGAAACTAAAAAAGCAATTGAAAGCTTCATGGTAAATTGAATTAATTTAATAATAAAATGATATTCTGATCCAGATTCTGATCGATAATTATGCCTAAACAAGAATTTGCTAGAATTTTCTGTACAAGTTATAAGTAGCCTGTTGAATGGCCACTACCATAGCCGATTTACATTGTTAATTCAATTTTCGTTAGAGCCACAAATCTTAGAAACTACAAATATTTAACATGTCGATCTTAAATTACTTGTGAGCGCCAATGTAACACGAATTCTATTAAAGTTTGGCTCGTGAAATTTATGATAGTTTCCTAGATTTGTGCTCCAAAAATGTATAATTTCAAGGGAAATTAACCATAATGGCATCCATTTTTAATACTAAGATACAAAAAAACTTTGTGAACAATTCTGAACAATCGCTATTCAAATCTCTTTCAAGTTTCATGACTCAAAACAAGTTTATTTTTAAGCATAGCCTTCTGCGATTGAAGAATTCAAGTAATTCGGCTCAGATTTAAATTGAAATCTGCATGCAGTTGCGTGGAGATTGTTGAATCATCTCACACTTTTCCAAACCACAAACTGAAGCGATAGGCCACTCGTCATTTTCACCATCACTCTAATGAACCGTAAATCATGCTGTAAAACATCGCTTTTGTTTGTCTGTTTGGATGCGCTCAGCACTCGAATAAATTAAACACTGTAAATTATGGAAAACTGTCACATCACAGAGGACATTCTTTCTTCTTGACGCGGGGTCGCGAATTGGCACATGTGCGTTTGTTGCTGGCATTCGTTGTTATGTTGCTTTCCCAAGCGACAGAAAAATAGCTCAGCAATTAATACTGCTTGTTCTACGCCATACCGCACAGTCAGTCGGGTTACTTTACATGACTTTTCGCTGCTCCCCGACTCTCCGTGAACAGATGGGTTTGCAAAAAGCAAATGAACTAGAGTTGAAAAATTAGCCGTAATGGTAAATAAACATTTTCCCTGGATGCAAATTGATGAGGAAGCAACTTGCCACACACGATCTTTCTTAACTTTCCCTGCCCTGTTCGATGATGATGTGTTGAACGTTTCAATGGTTTAAATAATTAACGGGACCGACCACAGCGTTTTTCGCACTTTTAAGTCGCGGTCTGATGGTAATGTATAGAAGAGGAAGTTCAGCTCCGGTCATAATTCAGTAGCGAAATTATAAACATATTTTCCAACGTGCTCCTGCCAACCGAATCCAATGGCAACGCTCAGAGCAATGCAATTAGTTACGACCACAGGAAGTGGCAAGGCATCCATCGTAAAAGTTCTACTCCAGATTGGCAAAATATGACATGCGTTCCGTACCTTTCCTTACCTTGTGCGGGAGATGGATCACAACGATGTTTGCTTATGTGCAAAAACTAATAAACTTCTTGTTTCTTTTCTGCAGGTCCCGTGAATGGCAACTTTACCGACGAAGAAACGAACGGAAATTCAATCTCGCAGGAAAATTCTATCGAATATCCGCTGCAGCGAGATGAAGTGCAAACGGCCAACAAAGGCGAGAGGAACCATGTTACGCAAAGTAAGTTTTGAAAAGTGCATACCTCTTTTGAGGACCTGACCTGTCAAGGTGATGATCACGCTGATTATTCCGGGTTAGCTCATGAGTTATTGATGTGTTTTAACTATTATCAATTTCATTATGTTATATAAGTTAAATATCAACTCTCGGTGTATATGTGCCGCTTATAATAAGAGGTACTTGACAAACATAGAAAGAAATTACAGAACAATCTCTTAGATTGAAGGTCTGATCAAAATATTTTAACAATACTTATTACGGGTCATATGTCCTTTATTTTGCAAAGAAGCGATTAGTACAATCTTGATTTATAAAAACTGTTTGTTGAATTATCAAAGCATTTGGGTGCTTTTTAACATCATGGGTGCTGAATAACATCCTTCGACAACATATGGGGATGCAAATTGGAAAACTTTAAATAGGACTTATTCATTTATCGTAAAATTTATCAAAATTTTGCATCTTTCGATTCGAAATATTTGTAGCAATAGGTTGCATTCAAAAATTCAAGTAGGAGGTGTGGAATCGGCTAAAATTTGGGTCTACGGATCTAGAATTCGCTGCAGCTCGAGGTTAATTACCAATATAGCGTAAAACATGGATGAGATCACCAAGGCGGGCGAAATATCCACCGTACTGTAGGAACAGTGCAAGTCGAGTTCGCCGCTGCAGCATACAGAGATAAAAAGAAACACTGAATTTTCTGCGTTATCTAATGCACATAAAGGGAATGCTAGATTAAGCAGAAAATTATAGGATATTTCATGTAAGTTTAAGCCAGATAACGCCAGAATCTAGCCTGTTGTATGAAAGATTGCACACATTGTTCTCCTTTGGCTTATTAAAATTAATTATTTGTTTCTGTGTACTACCATGTGTAGAAAGTGTGGCAGCACAAGCCACAAGGCACGGGACGGCAAAGAAACCCGATAAGCAGTCATGGTGGGGGGAAAGCGCCCGGCCACTAAGGGTATAAAAAACCAAGCGTACTGCAAGTAACCCAACTCATCCTCAACAACAAGAGGTTGTGTCTACCTCAAATGTTAGCTTCACGGTTGTAAGAGTGATTAGACTGCTCTTCTGCAGCTGCTACGCGCCGCTAAGATGGTCGATTGAACACTTTTCCAACATGCTATGCCAACTGGGCTAAATCCGTTGGAAATTGCGGAGTCGAACATTCAGATGGAGGACGTCCTACTTTGATGTAGAGACTTTTAAAGAGGCGCTTGAGAAGGAACAAATCTTACGCGTAACCCAGGAACCTTGCGGTGAGGAAGGTCAAACCTAGGAATGGAACGTCACCAGTGTATTGTTGGACGGAGTCACGCTGTCATAGCAATGGACGGATAGACGGCTCAGAAGAACATCCGTAACCACGTTGGCCTTAATAACGGCACAACGGGGGTTAGAGACGAGGCGATGGTAACGACTGACGAACTCATTGCGATACCTAAGTCGCTAAAGGCAAACAAAGCGCCAGGGACTAGGCCATCAAGACGGCTATCTTGCTCGCTCGCTGTTCAGGGTGGTGATGCAAAGTTGTCTGGACGAGGGCGTCTTCCTGGACACCTGGTATATTCAAATCCTGGTATTGCTACCACAGATAGAAAAGCCAATAGGATCCATTGGCATATAGAATTATATTTCTGTGGGATACAGCGGGTAAGATGCTCGAGAGGGTAATCCACAACAGACTGACAAAGTACACAGAGGTCATAGGTGGTCTGTCGAACAACCAGTTTGGCTTCCGTAAAGGCATGTCGATGGTCAATGCCATTTTGTCCATCAACAAGACGGCTGAGCTGGTAATCCAGCGCAAGAGGCGTGGAATCCCCTACTGTGCAATGATCACACTTGACGTGGAAAACGCGTTCAATAGTGTGGCGACCCGATCCGGTCTTCATTTATGCCATCGCGTATCGCCACAATGGGCCCTAATTTTACACGCCTCTGGATGATTTGTCATCTCAAATTGTAATTAAGGAAGTGTTCTCTACTTGCCTTGTTTAAAACATTTTTCATTGTCACAAACACACCAGTAGCCCCTAAAAGCTGAGTGAGTTTGTTGACAGAATGTATGCGTCCCGCTAGGTTTGATCCTGGGCCCGGTGCTATGTAACACGATATACGAAGAGGTATTACGACTCATGTTCCCGAATGGGCTGAAAATGGTTAGCATCAGTGCATTCCGCGAAGGATACGGTATCCTGGTACAAATTCAACGGATTCGAATTCGTACTCAAGGAGAGGAATCCTATAAACTGTCCACAGGAAAGACTAATTGATACTATATGGGCTCGCAAACATGTTAGATTAATGCCAAACAGTCTGTGCTGAATATAATGAGCTGTGTTAGATCAAAAGTCCGCTCTTTGGCGTACGAATAAATTGATCTCAGAAATGTCGCGTTAAACTGTAGTACTAAAGATAACATAAAAGTACAATAAAAACTCAATTTACTTAAAACCGAGGTCTTATTGTTATTTACCAATCAGGCTTAGATTTACTGGAACCCTATATTTTTTTCAATAAAGGCTGAAACTTCCGGTAAACACTTCGTGCTGTACCCGTTGACTGCAAGTCTCACTGATTGCCAGTCACTCGAGGGTCTTTGAGAACTGCCTTAACATGTTTGCGAGCCCATAAAGTTTCAATTGGTCTTTCCTGGGGACAGTTTGGAGGATTCCTCTCATTGAGTACGAATTCGACTCCGTTCAATTTGTACCAGGTTACCATGTCTTTCGCGGAATGTACTGATACTAACGATTTTCATCTCATTCAGGAGCATTGAAGGACACCAAAGGACGAAGGACGATGTCGTGCTCTGTAGGAGGGAGCGTTTGGCCCCAGTCGTCTCCAAGAACGCCAACCCTCCACGCAATCAACGTGCCCCAGTTGCACCCAATTGAAATTTTCCGAGCGAATCCGAAGCGGAGCCGAATCTATTCGACCAATTTCGTGAAGAAAACGGCAAGGAACTGATCAGGTCTGCAAAATGGCGAGTCGACAACTGATTAGGATCGTGCGTCCTAGCAAGCGTTGAGTACTTAGCTGGTAGTGCAGCCTGGGCACTGTTGTTCTTCTAACTTCAACTAGATTAAGGAGGTGTGTGCCGAGCGCCTATCCACCAAGTAGGTGCGGCTCAAACAGCGTCTGTCCTGCATCCAGCGACTGAGTAAGAAACGTTGTATCGCGTCAATTATACCTTAGGTGGCAGCCCACCCAACGCGATGTAAATAGTCAGCGTAACCTCGGTAAGATAGAATGCTGAAATCTTACTCTACCATAAAAAATGGAAGTATTCTTTACACGGTCCTACGGTCCTTATTTCAGATCATCCATGAAATTCCCAAGTGTTGTAGAGTAATTTAAGATAATTTTCCCCCCTCGTGGCTATGGTAATGCAAGTTCGTGTACAATTGCAAAAGGGTTACAATCTGCAGGCATGCAGACATAAAAAATATAGTTGTTATTATCATTTGATATATTAACATCTCTTCACAATATTTTAAATGTTGTTTTTAGCTTCGCATTTATGCATCATTGTGTTTCTTAGCCCACTTAACTCACTGTGCACTATTGCTCTCAAACAAATGGTATCCAAATTTCTGCATAACTCGAGAAATAATCAAGCAAAATGGAACCAAATTTGGAATGGACGAATTTTAAGGCACGAAATGTTTTTATGGTGGTTCAAAGCCCCTCCTCCTCTAAAAAGGGGGGCTCTCATACAAATGAAAGAAATTTCAACCAAACATGAGAACTATACCTACTGCTTTGCAAATTTGTATTCAGTGGTTTTTGGGTCCGGGAAAGCATCTTATGATAGTTCGAGAGCCCTCCCGCTTCTAAAAAGGGTGGGATCCCATGCAAATGAAAAACAAATTCCTGCATAGCTCGAGAAAAGTTTTTGAAGGCAAAAAATGTTTTTGTGGTAATTTAAGACCTCACCTCACTCTGAAAAGGGGGGCTACCATACATACGAAACACAAATTTAAACCAAACATGAGAACTATCCCTACCGCTATGCATTTGTATGCAGGGGTTTTTTGGGTCCGGAAAATGATCTTATTATAGTTCGACACCCCTCCCGCCTTTATAAAGGGGGGCTCCCATGCTAATGAAAAACTATTTTCTGCATAACTCAAGAACAAATCAAACAAATGGAATCAAATATGGCATGTGGAGGTTTTGTAGGCAAGAAATGTTTCTACGGTGGTTTAAGACCTCAAGCAAAAGAAACCAAATTTAGCATATGTGAGGTTTTAAAGGCAAGAAAGGTTTCTATGATGGTTTCAGATTCCTCTTCGCTCTGAAAGGGGGGGCTCCTATACAAATGAAATACAATATTCTGTATAACTCGAGAACTAATCAAGCAAATTGAACCAAATCTGGCATGTGGAGGTTTTTGTAGATGGATACTGTTTCAATGCTAATTTGAGACCCCACCCTTTTCTGAAGGGGGGGGGGGGCTCCATTACAAATGAAACACAAATTTATGCATCACTCGAGAACTAATCAAGAAAATGGAACCAAATTTTGGATATGGAGGTTTTTGAAGGAGAGAAATGTTTTTATGGTCATTGAGACTTCTTCCGCCTTCCGAAGGGGGGGGTCTAATGAAACACAAATTTCTGCATAACTCGAGAACTACAAAGCTAATGGAATCAAATTTGGCATGTGGAATTTTTTGAAGGAGTGACATATTCCTATGGTGGTTTAAGACCACTTGCTCTCTTTAATGATGGGGGTCCCATAGAAATGAAACGCAATTTTCTGCATAACTCGAGAACTAATAAAGCAAATGGAATCAAATTTGGCATGTGAATTTTTTTGAAGGTCAGACATATTTCTATGGTGGTTTGAGACCCCTTTGTCCTCTGAAAGGGGGGGGAGGGCTCTCATACAAATGAAACGCAATTTTCTGCATAACTCGAGAACTATTCAAGTAAATGAAACCACATTTGGCATGTGGGGGTTATTGGAAACAGGATTTTTAGTTATATTAAAATGGATTTCTGTCTGACTGTCTGTCTGACCGATTGGAGTGAAAATATGTATGCAGGTATTTTTGGGGCTGGGGAAGGTTCTTATGATTGTTTGAGACCGCTTCCCCCTTCCGGCTCGCATACAAATGAAATACAAATTTCTGCATAGCTTGAGAACTAGTCAAGCAAATGGAATCAAAAATGGTATGCGGGGTTTTTTGAATGCAAGAAATGTTTCTATGGTGAATTCAAACACAAATTTCAACCAATCCTGAGAATCATCCAGGTAACTAAGCCACAAACTGTGTATTGTCTGGGTAAGAAGAATGTTCTGATAGAAGTTTGAACTCCTTATTACTAAAAAAAAAAGCGTCAGTTCTATGTAATGTTCATTCATTTAGTTGCAGGCGTAGCAACGCTCGCACCGGGATCAGCTAGTTTACAATAAGAAAAGGAGAAGCTCAGTCCGAACTATCAATACAGTTGCCCGTCGGTAACATTCGCCAGGTTCCCTGGAAGAGCAACTATACAAGGGCGTTTGTACCAGTGCATCTGGTAACCTGGCTGTAGTGATGGAATGTAGTTAAGAAGAAGACAAGGGCAGCAATGACTTTGAACAGATAAGTACTACCTATTTTAAATAATTCTGGTGATCTGATGGCCTTATAAACGCCATACGAACTTGAAATAACATTGTAGTAAAATGCAACCTTAGCCCACCCCCATTGCCTTAAAAACTATTAACCTAAGCAGCGTCTGACATGCACGCCCGCAAACGCTGAATGTGTTTGTGTGTGGGGGGAATTATGTTGGCATGTCAGTGCGGATTGTGGGTCCCAAGAAACCTAGAGGGTCAAATAGGCCGGTTATCGTTGACAGAATCTTAGTTACATTACATTATTAGACCCATTAGCTGTGCAATCGTTGCAAAGACGGAGTCGGAAGAACAGCAGAAGTGTCAGATAATTTTGAGCACGTACCTCGAAGATCCGTATCTCTCTCATCGCAGGAAGCTGGAAATGGTAAGATACACTCTACGGTAACTTGTGTTTTAATGCAAGTGAAGAAATCCACGTGCACGGAGGCTCTACACTGAGCTGTTGACCAAACCGCATTGTCCCATTATGGATGACGAGACTTACACAACAGCAGAATTCCGGCAACTTCCAAGACGTCTATTCTTTTCTGCTCATTATAAGTTCGATGTTCCTGAGAACGTTAGGAAGCAGAAGATGTCAAAGTTTGGTAAAAAATAAATGATTTGGCGAGTAAATTGCTCGTGTGGAAAGATATCTATACATTATTCAATAATATAAGGGGTAGTGGGGTAAAATCAGCTATATCTGCCACTCGGGGAAGTTTGGCTTAGAGAACACCTCTACTGGTTTAAGAAGCTGACGAACCGACTAATCATCACTTTGGTTACACAGCGGAACGCGGACGTCTTTGAAATATTGGTGAGCTCTTTCGATTTTTTTCCTTTTTACTTTCAATTATATTATTATGAAAAGATTATGTGGGTAAAAGGTTTGTTCTTTCATCGAAGAAGCTGTTGTAAATGTAGAATTTGGACGTGATTTTGGGTGTGACAGTATATATTATTTTTGGCTTCATTCTGACTCGTTCCCTTTCACTATCCGTTCTTATATTTTCAGACATTCTTCTCTTTTCAGAGAGCGAGTAATGGCGCTATATCCATAAGCTATAAGGAGCTAGGACTATAGTTAATGCTAAAGTTCCAACCGTTTTGAAGAGAAATGGAGCATCACTTAACCTTCTTAGACTAGATGCTCCCAACGACCATTTTTGATTAAATTTCTTTTCTGTACACCAAACAGGGCATTCTGTTAATCTATTCTCCCCGACTATTCATTTCCTTTTTCCTTTGATATCTACTGAAGTCTACGTGGGTTCCCCGTGTCTTCTTAAGGTAGATAACAAATCCTCCCTATCACCAACGGTTGCATGGGCGTGGCCAGGTGAGCGATCGAGGAGTGTCTTCGTGGAGATTATTGCGTGAAGAAACGAATCAGAAACTGGTTTCGTTTCATGGTAGCATGCAATGTCTGCAACGAATTATTTCTCATCCTAGCTCCATCCACGAGGCGTGCAAACGTCAATGCTAATGCAAATGCTAATGGAGAAGGTTCTAATGATTGTTTGAGATCCCTCCTCCCTCTGGAAGGGGGGCACAAATTTATGCATAACTCAAGAACTAATCAAGCAAATGGATCCAAATTTGGCATGTGAGGGATTTTGAAAGCAATGATTGTATGGTGGTTTGAAACCGAGCAAACAACCGATTACACAGGTTGATTATATTTGTATATTTTCTGACAACAACAAAAATTTGAAATTTCAAATTAGCGTTAACTACACAAAAAAGATAAGGTAAGTTTTGATAATACATATTTTGTGTTATAACATTTATAATTAAGTTATTCGTTCTATTTTCAATGTGAATCATGAATAGCAGAGCATATCAAATCAAATGTATTCATTCTTTTAATGAAATTAGGCCTTCACCAGAGCTGCGGAATCATCCGGATAGTAACAATCTGAACTTGAAAACGATTGGTTATTAAGACGCATCAAAATTGAGTGATGAATTCGTATTTGTTCGGCCTGTCGTCTACACGGAAAATTAATTTTAGTTTATATTTCGAATTCGAAGGTAGCACTAACGAATCCATTCGTTGTTTTCTGCAACGAAATTGTTGTTTGAAGCAGCGATTGGCTGGTCTTCATGAAAATTATTTCGTGCATTATATAAAAAGGTGTAATGATAGCATTTGAAGGAATATGAAAGTTTCATACAATATACGAGACATTTATTATATGCACAAAATCTATGTTTACGAAACGCGTGAAAGCTACATTAAGAAAATAAATTTTCAGTGTATAGAATCCAAAATAAATTCTCAAACTTAAACCGAAATTGATGCCGAAATTTTCTTGCAACATCCCATGGAGAAGGTCCTTGGTATGCCATTGGAGGTACGTTCAAATTAATGGCTTTCTAATTGAGTAAAAAATTAAAAGGAGAAGAGTTAATAAAACTCTGGTTCAGTTTTGGTTATTCAAAAAATATGAAAACATGGTAACAGAACTAAATGCAAGAATACATTTTCATTCTTTTGTTCTTTTATTAGTAACAAAATAAAAGCAAAACATTTCTTAAACTTTGCCGAAAACAATGCAAAATATTCGATATTTTCAAGAAAATTGTGTAACTGGATAAAGGAATAAAAGTTTTGTCTACAACATATCTAGTCAAACTAACCAGTTTGCTTCGAAAAACGGCTGTGAACGGTTGTGTCGATACATTGTTGCGCACTATTTTGATATCGGGTATAGCAGTTAGCTATTGTTTCGATTGGCTATTGTTCGGTGGCGCGAGTGATTGCATAATAGGGTGGATCACACCTGACCCACGATGATGCGGGACAAAACCGGCAGACAAAGGTAAGTGGTATTAGTTGATTTTGATGTAGTGTGGTGTTTTAACCCATTCTTTTTGGGTGTATCTCAAGCTTCGCATTTGAGCGTATTTATAAGTTTCCAGCTCACCTAACTTACGCTGTATGGAAACTATGTTGTTGCTGATTGTTGCTGAGTTCGGGTTTTTTAACTAATATCATTTTAATACCTAGCTGAAGCTACCGATTTATAGTCTTTCATCGTGAACTACATGCTCATATGATTATTTAACGAAGGTTTTTTTTTTGAATTTCCCATCATGTTTTAATAATATATTATTGCATTTAAATTTATCTTATCAATTGACGTCACTTTAGAACACATGACATCCACTACAAATGGTTATTGCAATGCAAGGAAACGGAACAGCACATCGAAAATTTAGATATACTTTTCCTTATATGTCATTCAATGTTCAACGATATTTCCTATCCTTTTTCTTCCTCTTACGATTAGGAGTGTCTGGTGCTTTTACTACAAGAAGCTGCAACTGAATCTGCGTTACACTTTTGCACTTATTACTGAATTAATTTTTAATTTTTAGCTACGCAAATAGGCTTTCTACGAAATATGAGCTACCCTGACTCATGCAGCGCAATACTTAATCATTACTGTGGTTATCATTTGGTTTGTTATTATTATTGTACTAAATTCACTTTAGATAATTTATATAATCTTGTATGTCCAATTATCCTTTGATTCCTTCTTAATGTTTCCTTTTATTTAGATGGATATAGTGCCTTCAAAATATGAGGCTCCAACGGAATCTGCGGCAAACATTCGTATTTATTACTGAAATTTCGATTAGGTTTACTTGTTGCTTTATTATTATTCTTCACAGCTTCGACAGTGAAAGTTACATTTTTAAATATTTTTAGCAAACAGCATTGACCAGCAACTTGATAGTAACTATTAACACAGATTGCTTCTGATTGTATTATGTTTGAAGTTTCTGACAGCAACTGTTATATGTTATTGCTCCCTAGAACCAGCAGAAAGGAAATTAAGACACGCAAGGTACACGATTTCAAATTCATTATCCAGAACAGGCTACCCATTTTTCCGTATCAAACTACATACACTTTATATATACTTATTTCCTTTACATATTCCATATTTGATATATTTAATCTACCGTATTATATTTCATTGATTTTAAACATTTAAATACTGGGGTGGGAGGGTGCATCAGGGCATCATTGAAGTTGCAATTGGACAATGGAGTGGATGGCCAACCGGAGTCAAGGAGGGGATGTGTCTATCATTTATGATTGGTACATTCCACTCCAACAATTGTAATGAATTTGACGCGCCTTTCTCAAACAAACCATCTAGTGGAAAGCTTAATTGAATTGCGTATTTTGTTATTCGTTTTATTGGATCATATTGCTGGAAGGAGATTCTCTTATTCCCGCAGGTTTCGCGTAAGTGTCTCTGCTTACGGACCTGCCCAACCCTTTTTGGCCCTTCATACACAGTTTGTTGAATCTAGAACGGTAACAAAGCATGATCTTTCTGTTAAGTGGAACCGCATGCAGGGCAAGACCCACGCTACGATGGTGGCTTCCTACATACATACATACATACATATCAGTCAAACTAACCTTTTTGGTCTTACAATTTTCTTTAACCAACAATAACATTTTCAAACGGACCCTCTTGGAAACGTAGTCCTGATCCAAAATGAGGAGCATCATTAGTCAAGTGGAACAACTGTGCAAATTAAAAAAAAAATGGAATTGTCCACATGCAAAATATATATTAATCGACACATTTTACTTGGAATGTCTCACTTGAGTAATCTTCATGCAATTTCTAGTACCTTGTGTAACGTGAAATGAACTGTGCTTTATCAAAATAAGATAAATGTTTCTGCAGAATTACTATAATGAAACATAAAAATTTAATGTTGAATTTGAAAGATATTTCGTGTGAGTTATCAACGAAGCTAAGGAAGAATAGGCTTAGCCAATCTATATGCAAGTTCCCTGACCACCCCAAAGGATATTTACACGGTAGTATTGGAGCACGGTTCGGCAGCTTCCACAGCATCCCAGAAGAGCACCGTGCACAGCCCTACGGTGGCGATGATCTTCAAGTAGAGCATCTCGGCTATCCTCTGCTATCGAACGGCTTCACGGCAAAGTCTTCGAACTTCGATCACTTGTTTGTTTGTTTAACTTTTGTTCTATTATTCGCTATCACTCAACTTCCCACTTCTATTTTCAACCACCACCGCTTTAGCACTGATCACTTAACCGGAAAAGAGAGTCGATCGCCGTCGTGTCGCGTGTTTTGATCCGCGTCTGTCACGGGCGTTGATTGCGTTCTGACTGACGGAAGAGTTCGATGAAGTTCAATCCGAGGCGCTTCCCTCGATCAGGATCCGACTCGAATGGGTCTTCCGTTCCCGTCCGGTGGTGTAGTTCTCTGCTGCTGATTGAAATTCTGTGCCAGTCCAATCGTCGCGTTTCTGTGCGTAAGCGTATGTCCGTTCTGAAGCAGTCAGCGGCCGGCCACCCAATCGCACTTGCATGTAGGAATATTGTACACACGCTCACATCAAGTGGAAGAAGCGATTATGCTGCTCTGCGGGCCTCCGAAGTACATAGTCATTTGTTTATGAGCACGCTGCACTGCACTATGACGCTAAACAATGTCGAAAGTTATCAATATGCATAACTCAACTCCCGGGTGATGTTTGTAATCTAGAAATTGAAGAACGAGAAGCAATCAAAAGAAAAGACAAAAATTTGAATGAGCTCCGTTTCCCGCAATAATGTAATTCAATAGTTGGGCAATGCAAAACGGAACAATCCATAAGGGGGCATGGTTTGGAGCATACAAAACGAGCTGTGGATAGGGATGGGCGATCCGCGTCGATGGAACGTGTTAATTGATACAAGAAGGAACATCCCAAACTTGTTAGTGCTAACGATTATTGTTTGTTCGCTTTTTTAATGGGCGAGAAAGCGTTTCGTGAAATGTTTTCGGATTTAATTTTCGGTTTAAAGTAGATGACGCCGACCCGTAGAAGGCCTGCAAGACGGCGGCGGCGGCGACGGAGACCAGAACTGACGGTTGGGACCATTGTGATTAGAATTATAACTAATTCTGGGCACGTCGATAAGCTTCGTCTATGTGGGCAAGGTACCGGGCGAAAGGTGCTAGCAAAAGAAGATCGGCGGAATGTGTTAAAGGGTCTTCCTATATTCAGGTTGGCGTGAAGATTCGTTCGGCCGTTCTCGCAGGATGCCCGATAAGGATAATACATCCGATTGGGGAAGGTTCATCACTGTGAATCACAGGCAGTGCTTCTCGCGTGGCTTGCAATTAAAATAAGAAAGTGGGCAATTAAAAATACCACACACAGCAGTAGTTGTTATCAGCTATTTTTTGCTAACGTTCGAATAGAAATAGCGGCCACCGAAAAACACCACATAGTTTTGCATCCGATGAGTCATTCTATTTTGCTTTTAGAAATATGGAGCAATTTTGGTAATCCTCAGAAGCAAACATTTTCAAGAATAATTTAGTCGACCCCGGCGTAGTGGTTAGCATCCACACCTTTCGGCACCAAAGTCACGAGTTCGAATCTCCTCCCGGAAAAGTTACGAAAGTACCTACAATGGTATTTGAGTGACCTCGACGGGAGATGAACCAGCCCAGGGCTGAACATTTCGGATACACAAGGAAAAAAAAGACTTTTTCAGGTGGTCGTTTTGGTCTAAATTCGTAGGAAGTGTTTAATATCATTGATTCCTTGTTTCTTTCTAGAAAGCTTCCGCTTTATCAGAGCCCATAATTTCTCGATTGGATGTAGCTCTGGCAGTTTGATGTGAGTTTCGATTTTTGGTAATATATTCACTAGATTTGCTTCGTACTACTGCATCACAGTTTTAGCATACCGCATCAGTGTAACTCATTACAGGGTCATTAGAATGCAAAAAGTTTTAGTTGAATATTTTGATGTATTCTAGTTTTCTTAAAAAACGGTTAGGTTTGCTTCAAAGCTGCTCGAAAAGAAGCGTAGTCTAAATTTCATATGCATAATGCCATACGTTGCATTTCAGTGACATAATGCCATTGGAAATGATAAGCCCAGAGAAAATACTTCGATTCTTTCAAGCTTTAGCTTAAGGTTTTTGTCTTTGAAAATATTAGTGCCCCTCCTCAGGCCCAGAGTTGCTTATGATGTTATTAATTGTTCAAATATATTGTGAGTTTTAAGAAATCGGGGCTCGAACCCCACACCCATTGGTGGACCTTAAGTAGAGAAAAACCAATTCTACTAGATTAGTCAGTGTTCTGTGTTGTCCTTCAACCTTCAAACTTCAACCAGAACCAGCAGTTGCTTTTGCATAACTCACATTTTGTTCATTACTTCTCATATTATGACAAATATACGTTACCAAGAGGCTGTGAGGTGGAATTAGTTCGTCTCAACGACGTGCACCTTGGAAACGGACAAACAAACCACGGAGGGCGCATTTGGGTCGATATCGCAAGATCCCAATTACTGAAACTGGCCGAAATATGTATTTTTAAACGGTACCACGACTTCGGGCTGGCATCTATGTCATCTCTCAGAGTACTGTCGGGTGATACTTACAAGAAGATGACGAGTGTTTCAGCGGCATAGGCTGTCTCTCAACCACCAAAACTCTGACAGGCCTTCAGTACTGTGTGGGTGCCATGTGGCAACTTCGCGTATGACAAGTGGAACGCCATATTTGAATATATGTATTGCCCAATTATGTATAGACCTTCGCAATATCACCCCATCTTACATCTGTCATCACCTTGCAACTTGGCCGCCTCGATGACCATCAAACCTCGCAGCAGGTCACACAAGATTGCGCGAGGCAGATCCTCTTTCGTATTTGTACAGCGGTGAAGCTAAGTCGTGTGCTCCACAGTCCGGTGCAAACCATCCACAAATTGGCTGGTCGCAAATGGCCAAGTTGCACAAGTACGTTCCACTATCCATATACCGGCTGCGTTAGCCGGGTTGGAGTAGGCTCGGATGCCCATACCTGACTTGCGCCGATCCGGCTCCGAACGCGGTGTCTTCATGGAAAGCTGGTATCAACCTCGCATGGATAACCATGTGATTACTATGGCGACTACTTCACGTGGTTTGGATAGCTGCTGGAGGGGGACCCAACAGCATGGAGCCGCAAGCTCCACATGAAACTACACAGCAAGAGCAAGTCATCCCGTTCGCTAAAAGACGTGTAGTAGGATCCCCGCCTAGCAGGAAGGTGGGATCCGACGGTGCATCCGACACTTGCGGAAGCGCATCAGCTTCGCAGGGATCTCTGAGAGAACCGAGAGGCCATGAATGGCGCCTTCAGGGCCCATCTCGATCACGAAGAGGAATCTATATACGCCTTCCAAAAGTGCTTGTAGTTTCAGAACGAATCAACCTCGTAAACAAAATCAGCAAATAACCCAAAAATAGCTTGCTGGAAGTTTCGTAGGTCTGGACGAACTGGAAAGCCAAATTTCAAGCCGGCCAAAGTGCTAGCGCGAAATGGCAAAGGCTAGTGGCAGCAGAAAAGACCAGGGAGACCACCTGCACCGTTGTGTTACACAGAATGAAATGCGATGTACAGGCGAGCCTGTAGACCAGAAATCTTCAGCCGTACGGAAGTATACGTTTGAAGTTGCATCGATTTAGGGACCTTTTCTTGTCCGTTTGTCTAAAACCCCTTTTGGTGAGCGAGTGAAGGACCGCTAGTGCAACGCTCCGGTGGGATGGAGGCTTTTTAGTCACCGATACCCACTCCGTAAAGGGCCCACATTCGTCTCGAGGGACATCAATCTTGGACAAAGGCCTCTAAACCCCAAGGAGAGAGTCCCTCCCCGGTTCGACAAAGAGTG